>QXTE01000036.1:1609419-1674025 GCA_003942145.1 Platysternon megacephalum | reverse complement strand
CAGCTCCTTCACCTTAATCCTGCACTGCAGAGCGTCCCGGTCATGGCCCCTTTCAATCATGGCCCTTGATATCTGCCCGTAGGTATCGTAATTCCTACGGCTGGAGCGCAGCTGGGACTGGACAGCTTCCTCCCCCCAAACACTGATGAGGTCCAGCAACTCGCCATTGCTCCATGCTGGGGCTCGCCTGGCGCGTGGAGGCATGGTCACCTGGAAAGATTCGCTGATAGCACTCCACACCTGGCTGGCTGAGCAAACAGGAAGGGGATTTTTCAAATTCCCGGGGAATATAAAGGGTGGGTCTGACGGTTGGTCACCTGAGGCCAGGGCAGTAGAGTTCGAACTGATGACCAGAGTGGCTAGAACAGGCATTGTGGGATACTGCCGAATACTTCTGGAGGCCAATCAGAGCGCATTGGGCGGCTACACTGGCGCCGCAGCGCAGCAGCAGCAGCGCAATTCTCCTTATTCCTCTGGGGGAGGTGGAGTACAAGCAGTGCTGTATCCATGGAGATACAGCGCTGTTCGTGCCTTGCCAGTGTGGACGGGTAGTGAGTTACAGCGCTGTGGCCGGCTTTAGTGCGCTGTAACTTGCCAGTGTAGCCAAGCCCTCAGACTGCTAGTGTGGCTAGAGATTTTGAAACCCTTTAGTACCTGGAAGGGGAAAACACATGTAGTGACCTGGCTGGAGGGCTGAGTCATGAAGAGGCAGCAGCAGTTCATGGAGTGAGAAAGGTGGAGGACAGTGTGCAACTGGGGGAAGTGATGTTGACCTGGTGAGCTATTCTGCAGAGTCACCATGAGGAGGTGCCATCCTGCATTAAGTAGAGCACCCTATTGCAATGTCCATCACAGCCAGAAAAGTTAATTGCCCAAGACCACACAGTAAACCATACTCAGAGATCAGTCTGAGGGAGTCTTATTCAGTGTTAATATAATTTACTACATACCTTACATATCACTTTTGAATGTAGCCCAGTGAGTCACTGGCAGAACCAGGAGTAGAACTGTTCCAGGATTCCACTCCTATGCTCAGTTCACTAGATCATACAGCCCCTCTCCTGATTCTAAGAAATGTTGAGATCCTAAGGACACTTTTGGATTATTTTATGGTTGGCATGTCTTTTAATAAAGCCAGATTTTAAAATAGTAATTTGACTCTAATATCTTTGGCTTTCATATTGCACACAATTCATGCAATAGTTAACTAGTAAATCTATTTCTGGGAAACTTCAGTTCCAGTTAAATTCTTCACATTTTTTGAAATGCAAAGAATGTCTAATGCTACATAAAAATGAAACGCAATTAATTATTTTTCCTCAAAGTCTGACATCACTGAAAGACCGCTATCCGATTAAGCAGAATAGCAATGTGTGCAGGACCATAATCTAAAATCTGGCATGCATAGTTAGCTAACATTCACTGTCAAGGAACTCCAATAAGTTCTTCAATGTATTGTCTGCTGTGAATGTTCTGCTCATTAAGATGATGGATTTTTATAATAATGGACAAAGGCTGGGCATATGTTGTGAAAACTTCCCTATGCAGGTCAACCTCCAACCAACTTGCAACAGCTCTGAAAACTTAGTCTTTGGTCTCTTAAGCAAAGGTTGCTAGCTGTGCAGAATTGTGCATTGATTTTTGTGATGAAGACAAACATTTACTAAGGACTAGGATGGGACCATGAAAATCATTCTGTACTTTGCCACTGCTTTGCTGTGTGGTCATGGGCATACCTTTCACTTCTCTGCCTCCATTTCCTCCTCTATAAAATGGGGATACTTAATTAACTTTGCGGAAGCTGGATATGTCTGTACAGATCTTTGAAAATGTAAAATGCTATATAAATGCTGATATTATAATAGAGTTAATATCTAACTTTTATAGTAAGACCCATCCCATCCCACCCCACCCACTTAGGAGGAGAAATTGGTGATAGATATTTCTTTGATACAGTTTTATTTATGTATAAAAATGTACAAAGTCCTGTGTGTCTGAGCACCGAAGGAATCAAATAGCAGGAAACAGCTTCTTCTGCTCACAGAACCAAGAACCCTCTTTTCAGCCTGCACTCCTGAAACCACCTCCCTGGCTTCTCACAAGGTCCTACCCCATGCTTTCAGCTGCTACTTCAGGCTGTCTCACTCCTTGGTTTTCTGTGTTCTGCTCACACTCACACCCACTCCTAGGCAAATTCAAATAATGCTTTTGTCTTAGGTGGCAGCTTTTAATTAACTTATCCCTCCAGTTATGTTAATTGGTAAGTGACGCTACACCCATCAATCTCAGTGAGTTTTTAACTTGCCCCATAACAAGGTTTCACCCAGATCATAACCGTAATAGCCTAAGATGCAGGGGGTGGCTGCAGAGGCCAAAGTTCATTTCTCCTCCATTTTAGGAGGCAGGGTTTTGGACTGCAAGTGGGCAGAACAAACTGTGGCTAGCTGAAGCTCACAGCAGTCTCTTTGCTGTTATGTAATGTTAATTCCAATTATTTTTTAAAGTAAAAGCTGTTCATATCTTAAGAATGACAGAGGCCAGTTTTTAAACCTACAGCCCCATTACTCTGCTCCACTGGCATACAGGGGACATCAAGGGGACAGAGCAGCTCCTTGTGGAGTTCGCCAGGCACAAGTTCTACATACGCATATGTGGACATAGACTATCTGTCTTTTCAGCCTCTAAGACTAAGGAATGCTGGGGGGGGGGGGCGAAGCAGAAGTGGGAGTGGCCAGAGAACTGCACTCCAGCAAATTTTGGGCAACAGAAGTACATAGGCTTCCCTGTACATTGCTGTAAATTAGAGTAACCTCTGGGACTGCTGTAAGGGTATGCCTACACTTCAGAGACTGTAGCATCATAGCTATGCTGGCATAATCCCACAGTGTGGACATAAGTCTACACCAATGGAAGGTTTTTTCCTTCAGTGTAAGAACACCACCTCCCTGAACAAAGTTCAGCCATGTCGATACTACGAGGACTGCAGCATAGCTACGGCACTATCACTATGCCAGCATAACTGCATACTGTACACGTAGCCTACAGTGACAGAAGGGGTTTCCCGGTCACTCTAGGAACACCATCTCCCTGAGCTATGGTAGCTAGGCCAATGGAAGCATTCTTCCATTGACCTAGTTGCATCTAAACCGGGGTTAGGTTAGCATAAGATAGCACTGGGGCGGCTCCAGGCACCAGCGCGGCAAGCCGCAGTGGGCGGCGTGCCGGTCGCCGTGAGGGCGGCAGTCAGGCAGCCTTTGGCGGCACGCCTGCGCGAGGTCCACTGGTCCCGCGGCTTCGGCGGAAATTTGGCGGCGTGCAGGACCGGCGGACCGCCCGCAGGCGTGCCACTGAAGGCCGCCTGACTGCCGTGCTTGGGGCGGCAAAAAACATAGAGACACCCCTGGATAGCACTCAGGATATGGGTTTTTATACCCCTGAGCACCATGGCTATGTCGACCTAAGTTTTAAGATTGCTAAACTTTTGTATGCAAGAAAACTTTGCACCGCATGTCTATTGATCAAATTGATGACTTTTCTAGACATACATTTTTTCCTCACCTCTCCCTTTCAGACCAATCATGCATACTTGCTATACACATCAGGAATTTCTGGTTTTCAAACAGATAAACATAATGCCAATTCACAGGAAATCTCAGACAGTCCAAATATAGCAAATAATTTCTTAGTATCTTTATAGGAAGTTCATTTCAAAAAGAGGCCATTTCTATAGAGTCAAACAGAACATGGAATGAATTGCTATCAGTTGTAAGGTTATGAAGAATTTAGTCTACATTATTCAAGCAAAGTGAGCCGTTTCCTTAAAAGTAACACATGTAATACAATAAAATGCTTCTTTGAAAAATGGTAAAAATGTGTTTTTGTTTAGCAGCACTAGAGGGTGGTAGTAGAATACCACGTATTCTCTATTTTAAAGCATCCTTATTTTGAGAAAAGCCATTTATAAAATAGTTTGGTAGCCTTTGCCATTATGATTAGGACTTTCAGAATAATTTAAAGCCCATTTTTAAAGAGTTAATATGGAAGTCTAAGTAACGTTGCAGCAGCTGTAATTTTTTTGATATCTTCCTACTATACCCAAGTCAGTAATGATTTTCAGTAAACTGTATTCCGTAAATAGCTAATTTTTTCACAGTTTTATTTAAGACAATAAAATCATTGTTTGGAGATATGTCAGTAAAGAGTGAAATGTAGTTATGGTGTACTGTAACACAGCTTGTGTTATATAATAAAACAGAAAATGATAATTATAAATGTAATGTTATATTAATTATTTAGTGTTTTTCATCCCAAAGGATCTCAGAAAGGAGCATATGTCCCAACTTTTCCAAAGCTATCTACCACATGCTGCGGAAAGGAGCAAAATCTAGCAGGAAAGGCCCCAGACATACAGAAGGCAAACAGCTGCTTCATTGCATACTCTGACCTCAGATACTGCAGAGGCCCTTCCACTGCAATTGCATATAGCTGTGGGAATGCAGAATAGCCATTCTGTGGCTTAATTCCTGAGAGATCAGGCAGAAATCTGCTCTGAGGTTACTAATAGAATCAGCAGTAAGTTCTCCTCCATGCTTTCTACCCCTGTGGAAGAAGGTGGAAGATAACCAATGAGAGCACAGTTCCCTTAGGAGTTTGAGCTGCTGGTCAGAGGGAAGGGGAGGATTGTCAGTGGATGGTTCAGAATCTACAGGCAGGGTGGATTTTGAGTTCCCTTCAGATATCCTCCCCTCAAAGGCTGCACACCTATCCATCCCCATATTGGGCTAAACTCTTCCTCCCTATGAGCAGTTTAATTTTATGAAAGAGAATTCACAGGGCTTTGGATGCACGCATTACCATATGGCTAATTTATCTATGGAAAGATACCATGTGACCCCTTATACATACACTACCACCAAAGGAGACACAGCACATTGCACAAAAGCTGGTGGTGGGAGAAAAAAATTGGCAAATAACACTAGGGAAACCTACTTTTTTTTTTTTTTTTAATAAAAGTGCCATGGGATTATCAATGTCCATGAAGAGCAGACAAGAACTAGCATTTTAAAGTCACATCAAAGAGAAAAACGGTGTGATTCATCCTTGGCTTGTACTTTGGACCTGATTCTGATTTGGTTGTCTTTTACCCTGTAAGAGGGTCCTTTGGTGGGCAGGGCACCCTAGTGGTTAGCACACACCCAGTAGTGGAGGCAGTGGTAGGAGAGCCTGGCCCTGCCTGCTCCACTGGGCTGCAACCCAGAGCCCTAGGAGAGTCAGTTGCATTTGGCCTCTGGGGGGGGGGCTCTGAGTTACTCTACCTGGATCGCTTCCTACCACTGCTTTCCTTCCTCAGCTTCTGGTCCCAGAGTTCAGGATCCTGACAAAAGGAAGAGAGGAGAGCAGCAGAATATGGACTTTGGACTTCAGAAAAGCAGACTTTGACTCCCTCAGGGAACTGATGGGCAGGATCACCTGGGAGGCTAGTATGAGGGCGAAAGGAGTCCAGGAGAGATGGCTATATTTTCAGGAAGCCTTATTGAGGGGCAGGAACAAACCATCCTGATGTGCAGAAATAATAGCAAATATTGGAGGCGACCAGCATGGCTTAACAGTGAAATCTTCAGTGAGCTTAAACATAAAAAGGAAGCTTACAAGAAGTGGAAACTTTGGATAGATGACTAGGGAGGAGTATTACAAATATTGCTCGAGCATGCAGGGATGTAATCAGGAAGGCCAAAGCACAATTGGAGTTGCAGATAGCAAGGGATGTGAAGGGTAACAAGAAGGGTTTCTACAGGTATGTTAGCAACAAGAAGGTGGTCAGGGAAAGTGTGGAACCCTTACTGAATGGGGGAGGCAACCTAGTGACAGATGTGGAAAAAGCTGAAGTACTCAATGCTTTATTTATTTTCCCTCACTCTTCACAGACTGCTCCACTGGGCAGCACAGTATGGGAAGGAGGTGAGCAGCAAAAGTGTTTTAAGTGTAGCCTTAAATGTAGCCTGCCAGCAAGTATTGCTAGTCTCTGATTGCCAGGATACACTTAAATGTAGCCTGCCAGCAAGTTATAGTCCATTCATCCAATCCATACTTTAAGGTGGATAGAAAGCTGGCTAGATCGGGCTCAATGGGTTGTGATCAACAGCTCAATGTCTAGTTGGGCACTCTGCTTGATACCAGCTGCCCAGGGGTCAGCCCTGGGGCCAGTTTTGTTCAACATCTTCAATAATAATCTGGATGATGGGATGGATTGCACCCTCAGCAAGTTTGCAGATGACACTAAGATGGGGGAGAGGTAGATACGCTGGAGGATAGGGTTATTGTCCAGAGTGACCTAGACAAATTGGAGGATTGGGCCAAAAGAAATCTGATGAGGTTCAACAAGGACAAGTGCAGAGTTCTGCACTTAGGATGGAAGAATCCCATGCACTGCTGCAGCCAGGGACCGACTGGCTAAGTGGCAGTTTTTCAGAAAAGGACCTGGGGATTACAGTGGATGAGAAGCTGGA
Organism: Platysternon megacephalum; assembly: GCA_003942145.1. Classification (NCBI taxonomy): domain Eukaryota; kingdom Metazoa; phylum Chordata; order Testudines; family Platysternidae; genus Platysternon; species Platysternon megacephalum. Next base: position 1,667,519 of record QXTE01000036.1, on the reverse strand, counting down.
TATGAGTCAACAGTCTGCCCTTGTTGCCAAGAAGGCTAACGGCATATTGGACTGCATTAGTAGGAGCACTGCCAGCAGATCGAGGGAAGTGATTATTTCCCTCTATTTGGCACTGGTGAGGCCACATCTGGAGTATTGCATCCAGTTTTGCGCCACTACAGAAAGGATGTGAACAAATTGGAGAGAGCCCAGCGAAGGGCTATGAAAATGATTAGGGAGCTGGGGCACATGCCTTATGAGGAGAGGCTGAGGGAACTGGGGTTATTTAGTCTGCAGAAGAGAAGAATGAGGGGGGGATTTGATAGCAGCCTTCAACTACCTGAAGGGGGGTTCCAAAGAGGATGGAGCTAGGCTGTTCTCAATGGTGGCAGATGACAGAACGAGGAGCAATGGTCTCAAGTTGCAGTGGGGGAGGTCTAGGTTGAATATTAGGAAAAACTATTTCACTAGGAGGGTGGTGAAGCACTGGAATGGGTTACCTAGGGAGGTGGTGGAACCTCCATCCTTAAAGGTTTATAAGGCCTGGCTTGGGATGATTTATTTAGTGTTGGTCCTGCTTTGAGCAGAGGGTTGGACTAGATAACCTCCTGAGGTCTCTTCCAACCCTAAACTTCTATGATTCTAGGTTAGGGCATCTTTTAGGCCAGGCACTTGACAAATTTATTGTACACAACAGAATTTACAATCTGGAAGAGTTACATCAATAAAGGATTTTCAAGAAAACTCAGTCTAACTTATAAATATCGTCTGCAATATTTAATAAATTGCAACTGTAAATGATGAATTAATAAAAACAGCAAATTAAAACAGTGTTTAAGAGAGCTGTATAAAGGAATAATATTCTGAAGTTATAGTTTTACTTAGTTGGAATATATTTTTACCTGTGTAAAAATCAACTTTAAGAAAAGGGGATTAGGGTGTGTGAAAGCTAATAGGAAGACTCCTTTGTCATAGTGCTTGTACCTTAAGCATCTAGACCAAAGTTGTCTCTCTGATAGGAAAGGGCTCAAGCGGTTGTGGAGCATGAAGAAGAAAACTCTGAGGATCCCTTCATTGAGCTTTCCTGGGATTGTTTTAATGGAGGGAACGGTTGCGGTTTTTCCTCCCTGCAGAATAGCCAGTAGTTCTTCACCAGAATTAACTTTTAGGAGGAATTCCTAAAGGGTGGGTGGGAGGACAACTCACATGGTTAAAACTAAAGATGTATCTAAGTGTTCTGTTGGATCAGGACCAGGGTGCTTAGCATCAGGCAGGATCAAGCCCTTAATAACACAGAAAAACTTTACTTCTCCCTTTGAACAGTTTTGCTTGTTCATACATAACGTGTGTTTAAAGGAGTTTTCAGCAGCCAAGGTAAAGTAGAAGTTCAACGTAAACTTGAAATTCAACTGGCTACTCACTTAAGGCCCAATGCTCCTCTCTGATCTGGGTTATTCTGCATTTCTATAAGCAGATCTCCCATTGATAACAATGGGAGATCTGTACATCTAGGAAGAATCATAGAATATTAGGGTTGGAAGAGACCTCAGGAGGTCATCTAGTCCAATCCCCTGCTCAAAGCAGGACCAAGACCAACCAACCAAGAAGAGGCTATCAGATTCAAAATCCACAAAAATAGTAATATTTAATGATCATCTTCTGAAGCATCTACTAAGCACTCCCAGAGAAAGAATAACAGACTAGATGGACCATTCATCCGATCCAGAACTACATTTCCTATAATCCCATCTGAAAGGAGAATTTTGCCCTAAAATATCAAGAACAATAATGGCTAAATGTTTCAGTAATTGTGGCATGATGATACAATAGCACACAAGGATATCACAGTCATAGTCTTTCTAGATGTACAGGACCAAATGTGATGAGGAATCTGGAGATTTGTCCCATCAGGACCAAGTTTTGAAACATTTTTCCTCTAGTTAGTTCTTAATGCCTCTATCGTTACTGACTAATATCACAAAAGTGTCATTTATTTTTACTATTATTTGTAGATGCCTCCAACGAATATGTTGTATCTTGCACCTAAGAGGTGAAGAGGCTCTTCAACTTCTCTCCAAGCCCTTCTCTAACAGGAAACAATAAAATCACACTCTCAGAATGACAGCAGCAGGGTAAATAATCATTTTCAATGCTGTTCCTTTCCTAGTTAAAAACATTTAATTTCAAGTAATTTGGAACCAAATATACATTAATTTATAAATATAAATAGCACAGCAATATAGAAAATAAAATAAGGATTTTGCCTAAAAACACAATGCATATATCTATCATATATCACATGTAAAAACCCAGAAACATAAAGCAAGGTATTGCAAGAGAATGTCAAAGCAGCCCAAAAAATTATACAGCCTCTTAGTACAGGTGTGTACTCACAGTTGACTCAATCAGTCCTGAAATGACCTAACCTTTTCCATCAGGTTCAGTTCCCAGCTTTTTAAAAGACCATATATTGTTTCACTGATGTTTACAGGAGTTGTCCTGGGCAACCAAATAGAACACAGAGATTTAAAGGGGCCACATCCTGCCTATTAGTTATATTCTCCCATATCACATGCAAAAGTCCATTTTACTGGATGTCCTATTTGTGTAGAATTGTATAAGTGATGTAGAAAAATCCTTTGTTGATTTCATGACATTGTATATACATATACAAAATCTTTTGCTGTGAACTATGGAACACACTGAATGTCAGACAGTATATGAGATTAAATTATATGAGATTAAATTATTTTTCCTTGTAATTCTCAATATGTTTCTTTTGCATTCAGGAAGCAATATCAGCACCTCTAGTGACAAGGTTTTGCGTATGAATCCAGGGACTTCATTCAGGACTAAGGCCCCATTATGCTGGGGGCTGTACAAACACATCTTTAAAAGATTGTGTCTGGTCCAACAATCCTATGAATTATTCTGCACTGAGCTCCCAAGAAGTTAATAGAGGACTGAGACTTGATGCAGAGACAGAATGGTCCTGAACCTCTGGCAGATTCCTGAGATCCACAGGTTCTGAGGGCCAAAGCCCTGTTTGCTCTGTGGTGCCAAACAACCTCCACAGACTAAAAATTTGCCCAAACACATTGTCCTTTTCAGGGCCCAACCACTTGTTTTTCTGTGGAAGGGGCAGTCCCTCTGGATTAGAGGGATGGATTTATGCAATAGAATTTAAAGGGCTCATTGTGTTTAGCTTCATTAATCAACAATGGGGCATATGATAATCCATGCACATCCAATAGCATCTGCAATGTGTTAGAGAAAGAGAGAATTACAAAAAAAAGTTCATGGTGACTTGACTGCATTTCCCTTTCTCTGCACTCTCTTTCTCACTGATTCTGCTGGCTTCTTCTTGTCTCCCTTTTCCAGTCACTTTCTATTCTATTCAAGTTCTCATACCACTCTCACCATGGTGTCTCTGCATGTCCATGTGGCCACATCCTTATTGCTGCATTATTAACCATCTCTTCCTGATCATTCCCTGTTTGTCTCCTCCATTAGGGGGCCCTGTTTCTGTCACCGCACTTTCTTCAGTTCTTTCCTTCTCTCTCCACCCTCCAGTTACAACTTGCAATTTATAACTGCCATGCTCAACTGCCATAGACCCTTCCAGAACCTGCTGCTTCCAATAGTATGTCTGACTTTGAGATTTATTGATGAAAAGACACTGTATGCATACTAAGTATTTTTATGGATTATATTATTAATTTATTATTCACCTGCTAAAGGGTCATGACTCCAAACATTCTGCTCCCTATCTTGATACTGGACATCAGGGGAAAATATCACTCCATATGTACCCTGGTTACATATAATCCTTTCAACCTATGGATGATACTGAAACCTGGCTTCCTGCTTCAGTTCCCAGTAAACGCTACCAAATGGCAGAAGGAATGATTGAGAACAAAAGAATGGCCATATTAGGTCAGACCAATGATCCATCTAGCCCAGTATCCAGTCTTCTGACAGTGGCCAATGACAGGTGCTTCAGAGGGAATGAACAGAACAGGCAATCATCAAGTGATTCATTGTGTTGTCCAATCCTGGCAATCAGAGGCTAGCAACACTCAGAGCATAGGGTTGCATCCCTGACCCACTTGGCTAATAGTCATTGATGGACCTATCCTCCATGAACTTATCTAGTTCATTTTTGAACCTTGTTATAGTTTTGGCCTTCACAACATCCCTTGGCAATGAGTTCCATATGTTGACTGTGCATTGTGTGAAGAAGTACTTCCTTTTCTTTGTTTTAAACCTTCTGCCTATTAATTTCATTGTGGATCCTTGGTTATTGGCCTCATTAACATTACAAAAGTGATTTCCACTTCTTCTTGTCAACTGTTGAGAATAGCCTACTTCCAACTTAATTGAATTGGCTCGTTAGCGCTGACCCCCCACTTGGTAAGGTAACTCCCATGTTTTCATATGCTGTGTATTTAGACCTCCCTACTGTATGTTCCACTCCATGCATCTGATGAAGTGGGTTTTAGCCCATGAAAGCTTATGCCCAAATAAATTTGTTAGTCTCTAAAGTGCCACAAGGACTCCTTGTTGTTTTTGCTGATACAGACTAACATGGCTACCACTCTGAAACCTGTAAAGAAGTAAATAACACTTCCTTATTCACTTTCTCCACACCAGTCATGGTTTTATAGGCCTCTATCATATCCCCTCTTAGTCATCTCTTTTCCAAGCTGAGAAGTCCCAGTCTTTTTAATATCTCTTCATACAAAACCTACCCACTTAGCACAGATGCTCAGAGCAAAGATTTTAAGAGTGGCTGCTTGGAAAAAAAGAGGGGAAAGAATGCTTCTGGGAAGTCAGAGCTCTATAATCAGGGAGAAATCCTCATCCCATAGAAATCAATGAGAGTGTAATGTGGGACAGGATCTGGAATGGAGACAAAAGAAGAATATAGCAAAGCAGTGAGTCAGGTAGATAAGTCACTCAGTCAAAAAGGCTAACAATGTTAGGTGCCATTAGGAAAGGGATTGATTATAAAACAGAAAATATCATAATGCCACTGTATAAACCTATGGTATCCCTCACCTCAAATACTGCATGCAGTTCTGTTCACCCATCTCAAAAAAGATATATTAGAATTGGAAAAAATACAGAGGAGGGCAACAAAATGATTATGCGGTATGGAACAGTTTCTATATGAGGAGAGATTAAAAAGACTGGGACTGTTCACCTTAGAAAAGAGACAACTAATGGGGGTGGGGATGGGTATGACAAAGGTTTATAACGGGGGTAGGCAACCTATGGCATGTGTGCCAAAGGCAGCACGCGATCTGATTTTCAGTGGCACTCACACTGCCCGGGTCCAGGGGGCTCTGCATTTTAATTTAATTTTAAATGAAGTTTCTTAAACATTTTTAAAACCTTATTTACTTTACATACAACAATAGTTTAGTTATATATTATAGACTTATAGAAAGAGACCTTCTAAAAATGTTAAAATGTATTACTGGCACGCAAAACCTTAAATTAGAGTGAATAAATGAAGACTCGGCAAACCACTTCTGAAAGGTTGCTGACCCCTGGTTTATAAAAATAATGAATGGTGTGGAGAAAAAGTATTATTTACGCCTTCATATGACACACAGGGCCGGCTCCAGGCACCAGCGCAGGAAGCAGGTGCTTGGGGTGGCCAACAGAAAGGGGCAGCATGTCCGGCTCTTCGGCGGCAATTCGGTGGTGGGTCCCTCAGTCCCTCTCGGAGCGGCACGGTAGAGCTGCTGCCGAAGTGCCACCGATCGCGGCTTTTTTTCGCCTGATGACACAAGAACCAAGAGTCATACAATGAAATTAATAGGCTGCAAGTTTAAAACAAACCAAAGGAACTACTTCATACAACGCACAGTCAACCTATAGAACTTGTTGCCATGAGATGTTATGAAGGCCAAAAGTATATGTGAGTTCAAAAAAGAATAGATAAATTCATGGAGGATAGGTCCATCAATGGCAAAATGGTCAGGGATGTCACCCAAGCTCTGGGTGTCCCTAAACCTCTGACTGCAAGAAGCTGGGACTGGACAACAGGGGATGGATCACTTCATAAAATTTTCCTGGTCTGTTCATTCCCTCTGAAGCATCTGACACTGGCCACTGTTGGAAGACAGGATACTGGGCTAGATGGACAATTGGTCTGACCAACTATGGCCATTCTTATGTTCTTAAATAAAAGTGAAATGACAAAAAGTAAACTAAGTAAGTTTTCCATTTTTGTTTTTCCTAGCGGGATATATTTAATGTTTCTTTCCTACCTACAAATTGGCTCTTTCTGCTTGCTTCTTCCCAGGAATAACGTCCAGACTCCAGGATGCCTATCAGTAAGAGAATGTTAGTTTCCTTGCCTATAATTTTTATTTCTCATAATGGAGGGCATTCACTAGTCTGGACTTCACTACATAACCAAACATTCCTGATAAAATTATAATGTTATGACTTTCATTCTATTAATCCTACAGTCTATAATTATTTTATTCATGTTTTCTACTTGGCTATGCAATTTAATATATGGAAGTAATCTCCTGAGTCAAAAGCTGGGCTGCACCATTCCAGAAGAGGGAGTCTGAATTTAAAAGAGGAAGGAAAGAAGGATAAAGTCAAGCCATCTCCTGTGTGTGGGGAAACAGGAGTAATGTCCAGACTACTGGATGTGCTCCATTCTGAGGAGGAAGTTTTCCTTCCCCATAATTCTATCTTCTCTTTTCCATTCACAGCTTACTCCATTTGGCTTCTCCCTGGTGAACTGCGTATTGTATCTCATCCCATTGCATGCTGACTCCTGCCTCTTAATATATTCTAGTAAGACAGGTAAAGTGACAGGCTGTGGGATTTGTGAACCTGTGTATACATGAAGGTTTGAGATGAAAGATTAAGTGAAGTCTGAAAACATATGGTGACAGGTGAAAAACCTTCCATGATGACAAGCTGACAGTTCTTGTGAGCTAAATTTTGCAACCTTTATTTTGGGTGAGCACTTACCCACATGGATAGTGACTTCAATGAGGCTACTTGTGAGAGTTTTAAGTGTTCACTAAATGAATAATGGTTGCACAATCTAGCCCTCTGTGAGTAACAGGAGATATAACACTCCATAAGGCTGAGAACTAAAAACTGTGAGAAAAAATGTTACCCAGTGATGTTAGCCAGTGATGGCTAGAAGGATAAGATCACAAAAAAACTTTTGTTTCTTAAGAAAGTCAGAGCTCTTGGGACTCTGACTCAGTAAGAAAGGTATTCCATGTAGAGCACACAACAGTAAATCTTGTTTAGAGATTATAAAAGAATGAATTGCTGTGGTGAGGTCTGTATTTGAATGAAAAGATTGCAACCTTCTACCCAGGCACAAACGATAAAAAAAAAATCTTAGCTAATGCTGCTGCTTGACCATTTAGTAGTAACTGGTGATTTGAAAGAATCCAGATTTATAGAGATTTTCACAAAAAGTGTGCAAACTTCATTGAATAAGTGATCACGCTATTAACGTTTTCTTAGGCTTAGTCTGTTTGTAAAAGGAACTATTGCATAAAAACTCAAAAAGTAAGGAATGGATATAATCTTCAAATTGTCATGTCTGCAGTTAGTGGCTACATATTGGGTAGTACTACTGAGATCTGACTTTTTAATAAAATACTTGTTCATTTTCAGATTCCGTATAATACAGAATGTACAAACCACAATACATATATGATTTTATTGTAATTACACTAATATTTGAAAACTAGTGAACTGAGATTCATTCTCTAAAAAGCCAGTTGGGATTCATTCTTATGGAGTAGTTTTATGAAACTAAAACCAAAGTTAAGACTTCCAACATATACTGAACACATCTTCAGCTTGAAGGTCTGCATAGCGGGTCGTAATTTAAAAAATAAACCTTAAAGATTAAGCCAGTGCTTCTCAACAATAGGAAGAGTTCCCATGTCAAGTGTTTTATTACAAGTCAGGTTTTTCACTATCCTTCAATCTAGAATTCAGCAGATTTAGTGTCTGCCTTAGTCCTATATCATGCTGGATGCCCAATCTGTAAAGAAGTAAGAAGAGTAGAGACAGAAATATAAAGTGGGCCAGTGGAATGATTTATGAGATAAGATACTACTCAGTGCGAGTAAAGGTGGTAGAATTGGGCCCATAATTATTCATCACAGGACTAGGGTTACTTTTTAAGCTGTCCAGCAGTTTATTTCTACTCAATTTATTCAAGTGAGTTTAATGGGGAGCACATCAATTTCAGTGGCTGTCACCTCAGGTCTTCATGAGGAGAGGTGATGCAGCACAGCATCATCTGATAGTGACAGGATGCAGTAAGAGGAAGACAAGATGAGAAGAAATATCTCTGAAAGGAGTTCGTGTCCCTAAGCAAATATTTATTGCTTTCCTATAGATTAGGTACCCTGTGTAATGTAGTCAAAAACAGAGCAAAATTCAGTGGGACTATTTGTGGAATAAGGTTGTGACATTATGCTCCATACTCTTTATGGAAATATGCTTATGATATGAATATGACAAAACTGAGATGTAGTTTATGCAAGATGACTCATGTAAGGTATCATTGGAAAGGTTATGATTTACTGAATGTATTTATCCAATTTGTATGCATGTATCATTTTTGTATCTGAAGCTGGGAATATTGTCCATGTCTCTGTATTTCAAATGTGCTATGTTGGATAAGGCCAAACAATGTTAGTGGCTTATTGAAGAAATGCACACAAGCATAAGGATTACACCAGGAACTGTGTGCAATAGAAACCTCTCAGAGATAGCTCTACACAATGGGAACTGTTTGACCCAGGTCACAGCAAAAAAGCTTTCCAGCAAGTGGGGGGGAGAGACAAAAGAGGGACAATGACAAGATGAAGGGTCCTCACTCTCCCTACAACAACATACCTGAAAACACCTGAGGAACAAAGACTGAACTGTGATAAGTGATGGTCCCAGGCTAAGATCTTTAACCTGCATATGAAAACCTGAGAAAGCCAAGGCAACTTGTGCCTTAAGAATCTGCCAGCCTGTTTATCACTCAGGATGAGAATTTGCTAATTTGTATCCCACCTATCTAGTGTGTTAAGTTCAGTTTGCAACTTTTGTTATTTACTAAGGTAATCTGCTTTGTTCTGTTTGCCATCCTTTTAACCACTTAAAATCTACCTTTTGTAGTTAATAAATGTATTTTGTTTATTATTAAACCCAGTTTATATAATTTCTAACTGGTGGGGGGCAAGAAGTCATGCACATCTCTCTTCACATTGAGGAAGAAGGCGGATTTTTATGAGCTTGCGCTGTGCAGATTTTTCTATACAGCACAAGACAGTATTATTTGGGGTTTATCTCCCCAAAGGGGTGTGCCTGTGAGTGCTGGGGGAGTCCTCTCACACAGAGCTGACTTCAGTCTGTGACTGCAGCGGGGTGTGGCCCTATCTGTGTGTATGTGCCGCAAGAGGCCGGAGAGCCTAATTCAGCAAAGCAGGGAGAGGGAACCCAGGCTGATTGAGCAAGAGAGGTCCAGTGAAATCCCAGATCCCAGTACATCAGGTGGCATCCCAGAAGGGGGCTCCAACCCATCACAAAGGTATTATTCAATGTGAGTAAACCTGATGGAATTGTGTGATGGTGTACCCTCACCTCTCATAAGCGACTGTTGGGTGGGCACAAATCTGCACTCTCTCTTTTTGCAGTGCCCCATGTCAGCTGTTGCCCTCATCATCCCTCCAGCTAAGTCACACAAAATCTAAAATGGATGAACCCTTTCTGGGGTAACACAGTCCAACAAACAGTTGGCACTCTCCAGGGTCTTCAGCCCCATCTCTGGGCCTGTTTAAACTCTAGCCCTTTTTTGGGCTCCAAAAGGAAAGTTGTCTCCTTCTCCGTGCTTTTCCACTCCACTCCAGTGGCAGGAGTCAGCACCACCAGGTCCTATCCCAAGGACCCTATAAATAGCAGTCATGTGCTGCTTCCTATAATAGTTGCTGCTGCTGCTATTCCCTGGGCCACTTCCCACATAGCTCCTTCCTCTTCACCCTCATCTCAGGGCTGAAGTTCTCTATCTGTTCCCTGCCTGAGCAGGGTCTCACCCAGGCCTCATTGCCATAACAGCCTTCCAGTCTTTCCACATCCTTCTGGTCCCAGCCAACACCTGATCTGCTCAGCTCCTGCAGCTCCTTTTAACTGAGCCTCCTGAACTCTGACTGGCTGCTTCCTTGCAGCCTCTCTTGGCAGGCCTGGAGAACCCATCTATACTGCTGCTTTTCTGGGGTGGGATATGGTAGGACCAGGAGGACTCCAGCAGGGGGGCTCAAAGGGCCTGGTACACTCCATCACAAATTGGATCTATAATTCTCTTGAAGTGGAAAGACTTCCAATCCACTGAGTCCCTCAAAGATGTTGCACAGGAATGTAGTTCTAGAAAACTGCTTCTAATTTTGAAATTATTTTGCAAATCTTCCTGGAGTAATTTATATAGGGCTGGATTTTGCCACCCTTGGTGTTGAATAGTAACTGTTAGCTGGCTTGTTCCATTGATTTCAATAGGACTAACTGCAGAGTAAGGTATTATTCAAGGGGAGTAAAAGTGGCAAAACTTGGCCCTTAATATGTTGAACAATTTTTCTCCTACTTTTTTATCTGGAGCTGCCTATTACTTTGCTATTGTCTCATTAATACATGAGAGTTTAGAAAACAGCCTATGTGATTTTTTTAACCCAATTATAGTTGTAAATTGTGGGATACAATTTCCATAGTTTTTTTTTTTAGTTTTATGTGAAACAGACTAGAGTCATTAAAGAATCCATATTATCAGTCTTACATTTCCCCTCAATTCATTTCTCCCTTATTATTTAGTTATTTGATGTCTCACTAATATTTGAAAATTCTTATTGTGCTTACCATTAGTATCCATGCTAATCTAATCCAGTGTGTTTCTAATGCATCTGTCATTATACTATCCAGGCACTATTACAAGGAATTCCTGTTTAGTACAGGTTGAACCTCTCTAGTCCAGCACTCTCTGGTCCGGCAACATCTGTGGTCCGGCATGATTTTTTTTATGCTTTATCTACATATTTCCTTGTGCCAATACAGTAAAATTGTGTAACAACACTAACACTTTGTTATGAAGAGAGCTGATAAGCCTTGGCTAGGTGGTGTTGCAAGTGTTGTTCTGTTTATTCACCTCGGCGAGATAAAAATAAAAAGAGACCCGCTTGCTACAATATTGACCTCCTGTGGTTCGGCAAATTCTCTGGTTCGGCACCGGTCAGGTCCCCAGAGTGCTGGACTAGAGAGGTTCAACCTGTATTTTAGAAAATAATGAATAATACTGAGGAAATAGAGGGAAATAGAGATTTGTTTAAATACTATTTTTGCACTAATCTTCATTCTCAAATAAAAGATGAGTGAGGCAGAGCTAAGCTATAGTAAGGGCAAACAAGCATTAGTTTTCAGCACCCCAAAGTGTGACAGGCACTTTACCGTACAAATAGACTAGGGTGACCAGACGATCGGGACTGTCCCGATATTTAGCAGTTTGTCCCACGTCCCGACGGAAGTATGGTCGGGACGCCATTTGTCCCGATATTTTGTTTCGGGTGCGGCGGCCCGTTTTTATTTTTATTTATTTTTTTTGCTTAGGCGGCAGTGAGAGGCAGGGGGAGCACCTTTTCAATTGTTACACTCACCCGGCACGTCCGTGTCTTCGGCGGCATTACGGCGGCAGGTACTTCTTTCTTTGGCGGCAAGATTTATTGCCCGCCGCCAAAATGCCGCCGAAGACCGTCAGTGACTGAAGGAACCCGCCGCCGGAGTGCCGCCGAAGACCTGGACGTGCTGAGTGTAACAATTGAAAAGGCGCTCCCCCTGCGGCGGTCCTGATATTTTGAAGTTATCATCTGGTCACCCTAAAATAGACATTTTCTCTGTCCTGAAGACCTTATAATCTAAGACCCTGATTCTACAGACACTTATGCATGTGATTAACTTTGAGTATGAGCGTAGTAGTTCCCTTGAAATCAGTGACACTAAACTGGGAGGAGTTGACACTAAACGGGGAGGAGTGGTAGATACGCTGGAGGGTAGGGATAGGATACAGAGGGACCTAGACAAATTAGAGGACTGGGCCAAAAGAAAACTGATGAGGTTCAACAAGGACAAGTGCAGAGTCCTGCACTTAGGATGGAAGAATCCCTTTCACTGTTACAGACTAGGGACAGAATGGCTAGGAAGCAGTTCTGCAGAAAAGGACCTAGAGGTTACAGTGGACAAGAAGCTGGATATGAGTCAACAGTGTGCCCTTGTTGCCAAGAAGGCTAACGGCATTTTGGGCTGTATAAGTAGGGGCATTGCCAGCAGATCGAGGGACGTAATCATTCCCCTCTATTCGACATTGGTGAGGCCTCACCTGGAGTACTGTGTCCAGTTTTGGGCCCCACACTACAAGAAGGATGTGGAAAAATTGGAAAGAGTCCAGCGGAGGGCAACAAAAATGATTAGGGGGCTGGAGCACATGAGTTATGAGGAGAGGCTGAGGGAACTGGGATTGTTTAGTCTGCAGAAGAGAAGAATGAGGGGGGATTTGATAGCTGCTTTCAACTACCTGAAAGGGGGTTCCAAAGAGGATGGATCTAGACTGTTCTCAGTGGTACCAGATGACAGAACAAGGAGTAATGGTCTCAAGTTGCAGTGGGGGAGGTTTAGGTTGGATATTAGGAAAAACGTTTTCATTAGGAGGGTGGTGAAGCACTGGAATGGGTTACCTAGGGAGGTGGTGGAATCTCCTTCCTTAGAGGTTTTCAAGGTCAGGCTTGACAAAGCCCTGGCTGGGATGATTTAGTTGGGGATTGGTCCTGCTTTGAGCAGGGGGTTGGACTAGATGACCTCCTGAGGTCCCTTCCAACCCTGATATTCTATGATTCTATGACTGGCATGGCTGAAGTTAAGCATGTGTTTGCAGGATTAGAACTTATTAAATATGACTCAACAAATGGTGAAACAACCATCAGGGAGTAGATGGGGTGGGAAGAATAATGGTTACAGCAAAAAGCTAACATGCACATGCACATCACAGTAATTCTACTTAGTTTTTTTAAATAAATATTATACAGTATAGTAACAGCTATTACAGCGGTCGGCAACCTACGGCACGCGTGCCAAACACGGCACGCAAGCCGATTTTGAGTGGCATGCTGCTGCCTGCCATGGTCCCGGCCCCCAACCCCACTCAGCCCCCTCCCCCCACACACACACACACTCTCCCCTGCGGGGGCAGGAGGCAGAAGCTTGGTCCTGCAGCAGCCAAGCTTCCCCCCTCCCCTGCTTCTTCCCCCAGGGTGATGCTTTCCTGCCCCTCCTCCTCTCCTTCCCTGCGCCGATCAGCTGATGGCCCTTGCAAGGGGGAGGGGGAGGAGTGGCAGCGTGCTCGCTGCTCCATAAAGGAGGCAGAGAAGAGGTAGGGTCGGGGCCTTGGGGAAGGGGGTGGAACAGGGCCTAGCCCTTCCAGCCCCCTGCCATGAGCCGCTCAGGGCAGGGGGCTGGGAGCACCCCAGCCCTCTGCTCTGACCCCTGGAACCCCCCCCCCAGCCTGCTGCCCTGCACCTCCACACACCCCAGCCCTCTTCCCTGACCCCTGAACTCCCCCTCACAACCAGCCTTCTGCCCTGCATGCCCACACACACCCAGCCTTCTGCCATGCACCCCACACACACCCAGCCTTCTGCCCTGACCCCTGAACCTCCCCACACCCAGCCTTCTGCCCTGCACCCCCCCACACACACCCAGCCCTCTGCCCTGACCCCTGAACCCCCCCACACCCCACTGTCCTCTGCCCTGACCCCCCCACACACCCAGCCTTCTGCCCTCCACCCCCACAGCCCCCATCCCTCTACCCTGACCCCTGAACCCCCCCCATCCAGCCTTCTGCCCTCCACCCCCCCACACACACACCCAGCCCTCTGCCCTGACCCCTGAACCCCCCCCAGGTCTGGGGGTCCCAGCTGCCGGCCCCTTGCCAGCTGGCATCCCGGACGCAAGCCCCGCTCAGCCCGCTGCCGGCCTAGGTGAACAGAACCCCAGGCTGGCAGCGAGTTGAGCAGGCTGGCAGCATAAGATCAGCATTTTAATTTAATTTTAAATGAAGCTTCTTAAACATTTTGAAAACCTTACTTTACATACAACAATAGTTTAGTTATATAATATAGACTTATAGAGAGAGAGACCTTCTAAAAAACGTTAAAATGTATTACTGGCACGCGAAACCTTAAATTAAAGTGAATAACTGAAGACTCGGCACACCACTTCTGACAGGTTGCCTACCCCTGAGCGATTATAATGCATGGAAAGTAATAGTGATGTAAAAGGTTGTTTCAAATTTGCTAACAAATTTGGTTTAAATTTTGCTTAAGTTGTGACAAATTCCTTATCCAGCACTTCAAGTATATTGCTGAGCTCATAAAAATACAACAACAAAATATGCAGAGCAGTTTTAAAAATTGCTTTGTGTCTACTTTATCTACTATTAATTCTTCTAGGCAATCAACTATTGTGAAGCAAGACAGATGGGAATAGTAGGAAATATCATTATTATGGGCACCAATAGCAACTGCTATAATTACAAATACTTTTCACTGTAGCCCCTTGTTTTCACATGTTCATAACTTTTGAAAACATAGATCATTTATTTTTCCATACTTGGTCTGTCCAAAGCTGAATTTTTTATAAAAAGTTTCAATAAAATTAATTCTATTATTTTTGACTGAGAGAATGAAATACACTTTTCTTAATTTAAACAAATTTTTTAAACCATATTTTGTATTTAACATGGCCTTGTCAAAATTGACTGAAGGTAAAAATTGACATGGAAATAAGCCTTAACAACAACTAGTGCTTTTTCTTGGGTTGAAAAACATTGCTTTTTAACTAAAGTTGTGACCATTTGAAAGCTGTGTACTGAGTATGCATGGCATTTTTTTTCATTTTGAGGTGTGCACTTAAAAACCAACAAATGTGTGTGTATTCATGTTCAGAAAGCATAAAAATAGTTGAAAGAGTAGGTATATTAGTGCCCTCCCACCTGCTCCCTCCTCAGCCCTCTAGTCGTCCCTTCAAATTGTGGGGGGAAGGAGGTTAAGAGGAGTAATATGAGCTAAGGCCTTTGATTGGTTTAAAATCTTGAATGTAAACAGCTACTGTAGATGCCACAAAAGCATTATACCATCACAAATGGAAACTGGTGTGCATGATTGTGATTAAGTTATGTGGTCCAGAAGACAATCTCTGTGCTGAAATGCGGTCCACATGAGGAAAAGGTTTGAGAACCCTTGCTCTAAGAGAAGCTTCTTTTGCTCAGCTTTCTTTAATTAAGCCTGTAAGTTCCTTGATATGAAGCTATTGAGATTGTGGAGTATACAAGTTCTCTCAGCTGTGCCACTGACACCTGTAAGTGTCTTCAACTGGAGATACATACCTTGAGGAGTTTACAAACTGATTCAGTTTTGCCAGTGGAGAAGAGTGTTCTTAACTAGGACATCCTTAATTGGGGGCATCTAACAATACGCCTGGGGGAAATCTGCACCACTGCGCACACGCATATTTCATGTGCCTCCCATATTTTTAATTTTTTGGCAGAAAGTAGCTTCTGCTGAAAAGTTGCTACAGTCCCGCCTTTTACCCATCAGAGAGTGCTGTGGTGCTAGAACAGAGCAGCAGCTTCCAACAGAAAATAACTTCTGCAGTTCCGCCTTTTGCCAACCAGAGGGCACTGTGGTGCTAGAACACAGTGGTGACTCCTGGCCAGCCCCAGCTATGACAGGGAAGAGAAAGAGCCTGCCTTTTTCTATTGTTGGGCCACATTATGAGACGGGATATGGGGAGACAGACAGGGGTTCATAAGGGCTAGTGGAGGACAGACTGGGGCAGGGGCTGAATGGGAGTAGAGGCGCAGGGCCACATGGGCAGAGGGGAAGGGGGGACAGAGCTACAGGGGGAAGAGGGATGGCTGAGTGGGGGCAAAGAGACGCATGGGGACAGAGGGTGCAGGGACACATGGAGATGAGGGGAAGGGGCTGGCTGAGGGGTGCAGGGACACATGGGGACAAGAGGATGGCAGAGCGGGGCACAGGGACACATGGGGATGGGGGAGAGGGTGCACGGACATATGGGGACAGAGGAAGGGGTGCAGAGCCACATGGGGATGGGGGAGTGGGGGTCTGAGTGGGGCTGGAGGGACACATGTGGACAAGAGGTGCAAGGACACATGGGGGTGCAGGAGCAGATGTGTGTGACTGAATGGGAGAGGCTAGGAGTCAGCCAGGGTCTGCATGGGGGATGCTCCCTAACAACCCCTTCCCACCCCCCCAAAAACCTGTTCCATACTTTTCCCACTTATACCCAACAGCCCTTCAAGTTCAAACCCAGGCTCCTTCCCAGCAATTACTTTTCTCTCCCTCAGCTCCTCCGTTACCCACAACTCCCCCAAGCCTTTGCATAGCTTTGGAGGGCTGCGGGAAATACGGTTATGTACTGTAGTTTAAATGAATTATTACTCAGAGTTCTGTATTAATATGCCTAGTAAGCATCTATTTATCAAAAAACATTTCCTGAATCTTTTTTGTTGTCTGTATTGTTACAGACATACTTGCTGACAGGTATTTTGAAATAAATTACCAAAATAATTGAAACTGGTGTGATTATATTGTGTTATTTTGACAAATAAAATATGCAGAATTTTAAAATATTGGGGCAGAATGTTTAAAATTTTGGCGCAGAATTCCCCCAATAGTATAACAAATACGTAGACAAAAACTGAATAGAAAAACTGTACTGGGCATGACTGAAACTGCTGATGTTAGATATGTATAACTCTAAAATAGTTGAATGGATTTTCTTTGAATTTAGCTATCTTTTACTTTGATGGAGATTACCAAAACAAGCTAAATTTGAGGTTTCTGGCTTTTGCTATTATTGAAGCACAACTTTCTGCTGTAAAATATGGGAACAGTGTATTTTTATGCTCATGTGACTCAAAAACAACTCAACTAATTAAGCTGAAAAAACTTAACCCTCCCACACACATACTTTTGAGATCAGTAGTGATATGGGATATTTCAGCACAAAAGCAGTTTGTTTGAGAAAGCCAGAGCCAACTGAGGAGTGGGGGCTAAAATGAAAGTTGTCTCTCTAGGAGCTACTATAGTCACTATAATTTATTTTGTTCTGCAACTAATGCATGCAGAAAACTTTTAATTACAATATGTTTTGTGTGTGATGAGAATGGTGTATGGGCACAGCTTGAGAATGCATGCTCCTGCAACCTTCACTCAGGTGAGTAGTCAGTCTTTCGTAATGAATGTTGTACCAAATTGAATGCTTCGTGTTAGCCTGAGATAATGTGCTGTATTTGTCCTACAAGAGTGTATATATGTATGTGATAGTGAGGTGTGGGTGTGTGTTCGAAGTGCATTTGGTTGGGAATTTGGTATGTATGTGTATATGAATATGTGTATAAGAGTGATGTGTATGTGTGTATATATATAATACAGTTGGAGTACGTGGCATAGCCATACAATGGGTCCAATCATTTCTCTCCAACAAGACCCAGAGAGTGGTGATGGGCAACTGTCCCCTCAAAGGTCTTCATGTGAGATCTATCTTATCCCTTTTCCTTCAGTATTTATATAGGACCAGTTGGAGAGGTGGTGAGAGCACATGGGCTTTGCTACCAACAATATGCTGATGACACCCTTTGATATAACTTATTTTCTTGTGATGCCACCAATGCTTTCTCAGGGATATCAAAAGGTCTGCAGAAGATCAGCACCTGGCTGAAGATCAGATGGCTCAAACTCAATCTGGGCAAGACCAAAGTGGTGGTGATAAGATTGGGAAAATAATTTGAGCTGGGAAAATATCCTTCCCTGACTTTGAGGGTATCTTCCCACATTTCTCAAAATACTACAGAGCCTAGGGGTCCTATTAGACTCTTCAAGCTTCAATAACTCCAGCTTGCTGGGAAACTCCAACTTTTCCTCCTGGAATGAGGATTTGGCCACAGTACATCAGCTCCTGACTGAATAACTGTAACTCACTGTACCTAGGATTGGAAACAATAGAGATGCTCCATTGTTATGCAGAACGTTTTGGCCCACCTCCTTAACACTACACCACAATGAGCACATTATCTGTGTGATCCACTTTCTCCATTGGCTTCCAGTTCATGGCCATGACCAGGTCAAAATCTTGGTCTTTATCTTAAGAGCAATAAAAAGGTCAAGACCAGGCTACATCACTGCTGCCTCTCTATACATAACCCAAAAAGACATAGGTGCTCCTCTAGGATAATGCAGCTCTGGACAAAACATGTACAAATCTGAGCGAAAGCTCCTATAGAGGATGGACTAATTCAGAGTTTCTCCACCTTTAATGCATACTGCATGACCTTCCTGTTGCTAAACCTTTCCCACCATAACTAGATTAGAAGTATCTGACATGATAAAAATATATATTTACAGGGACATCAACTTGAAAAGCACATTTTCATCTAAAGATATCATAGCTTCTGTTGTTATCCACAGCATTCCTAGGGCAGCAAGAGATTAGAAGAAATACTTTTGTTCCTTTTCCTGTCAGTTAGCTTCCTTTGTGAATTTTTCAACACTTCGTAGAGAAATGTAAATATATCTTAGTACGAGTGCTATAAAAGTGCTAATACCAGTCTAGGTTGTCTATGTAGGAGTGTGTTAATGTGCTTGTGAGTGTGTGCTACCTGTATGTGGCTGAGTGCTGCGTCAGGCAAGGGTGCACTCTGCATGGGGGGGCTCTGAGTGCTCTGGGGTGAGGGGCACGGGATTGGGGTAGCTCTGAGGGTGAAGGGGGCACTCTGGGGGAACAGGATGGAAACTAGCTGTGTGGGAGGGGGTAGTAAGATGGGAGGTAGCCATGGTAGGGGGTGCTCTGTAGGATGCGAGGAGTGGGACGGGGGTAGATCTGATGAGGGGGCACTCTGTGGGGTGGGAGGAGCGGGATGGGAGTAGCTGTGGGTTAGGGGGGCGCTCTGTGGGATGGGAGGAGCGGGGTGGGGTAGCTGTGGGGTGAGGGGGGCGCTCTGTGGGTCACGGGATGGGCTAGCTATGAGGTGAGGGGGCACACTGTGGGATGACGCGAGCAGGACAGGGGTAGCTGTGGGGTGAGGGGGGCGCTCAGTGGGGTGGGAGGAGCGGGATGGGGGGTAGCTGTGGGGTGAGCGGGATGGGGTAGCTGTAGGGTGAGGGGGCACAGGATGGGGTAGCTGTGAGGTGAGGGGGCGCGAGGCATAGGATGGGGTAGCTGTGAGGTGGGTGCTCTGTGGGGTGGGGGGCATTGGATGGGGGTGGCTGTGGGGTGAGGGGGGACAGGACTGGGTAGCTGTGAGGTGAAGGGGCGTGGGGCGCAGAACGGGGTAGCTATTAGGTGAGGGGGTGTGAGGCGTGGGACAGGGTGGCTGTGGGGTGAGGGGCACGCTGTGGGGTAGCTATGAGTGAGGGGGTGCTCTGTGGGGTGAGGGGGCGTGGAACGGGGTAAGCTGTGGGGTGGGGGGCCCTCTGTGGGGTGGGGGCGCGGGACGGGGGTAGCTGTGGGGTGAGGGGGCGCTCTGTGGGGTGAGGGGGCGCGGGACGGGGGTAGCTGTGGGGTGGGAGGAGCAGGACGGGGGGGTAGGTCTGCCCCGTGTCACACAGCTGCGGGGTTCCTCGCCTTGCGTAGCCCGCCCCGTGTCCCCAGCCGCCCTGGCCGCACAGGACAGCGGCGAGCGGGCCGCGGAGCACGGAGGAGGCGCCTCCTCGGCCGTCATTTCCGCCGTGTGTTTGAGTGGGGGCGGGGGGGCAGAGCGCTCTCCTCCTCCTCCTCCTCCTCCGCGGCGGCCGGAGACAGACCCAGCGCGGGGTGAGGGAGGGGAGGCAGCCGAGCCAGCCGCAGCGCCCGCGGGCGGAGCCGCCAGACACCCCCTCCCGCCGGAGCGACACCGCACCCTCCCCCCATCGCCCCGGCCCGGCCATGGGGAACGCAGCCACCGCCAAGAAGGGCAACGAGATCGAGAGCGGTGAGTGAGTGAGACCCCGTCCCCTGGGGAGGGGGCCCAGCGGGCTTGGGCCCAGCGCGCACACAGGGCCGGCCCAGGCCCCGCGGCCTAGCGGGCTGCAGCGCGGAGCCCCCTGACCAGCGCAGGCCTTGCAGCTGGGCTCTGCCTAGCCAGGTGCCCGGGGGGAGGGGGGCTGCTGCGCTGGGGGATCCAGGCTGTAAGGTGCCCGGGTCCACGTCTCCTCCAGCCTCGCGGCTGCTGGTGCATTACCCATCCCTGTCTCGAGCAGCATGGTTGTAAGCGGCTTAAATCGCCTTGTCCCAGCCTGCAGCAGCCCCAGCCTAGCGTACCGCCGAGCCAATGCCGCGCCGACCCGCTGTGCCAGGCTGTCCCACAGCAGGTGTCTGTCACACTCACAAGCTGCTGCTCTACGAGCTTCTCCCATCTTAGTCGGCTTCCCAAAGAACCAGCCTCTGCTTCTGCAGGAGGAGGGGTTGCTCGAAAGCAGTCTGTCATCCCCCTAGCCTTCAGCCTTTCAAATGTTCCACAACGTTTATTTCTCCACCCCTGTACACACCTTTGATAGCAGAGACGACATTGAGTTGGTATCATTATACAGCTTTCTGACTATGCTGTGATTTATCAGTGCATGTGTATTTCTATCCGACTGGTGTGAATGTAGGACAGAAACTCCCCAGTCTTCCTGGATTGCTGAACATTGTCATCTCCTCCCCCACAAACTATGTAGGAATCCCATTTAGTGTGTCTGTATTGTTGGGATGTATAAATTCTACTCATTGAAGTATTTATTTAGGTATATAGGTAAAATGTTTATTTTAAGTTACTTTTGGTTTTTACAAGTGAGCGATGTAGCTCAATATTGAACTATGTGAATTAGTGGGTTTTTGGGTTTTGTTCCAGGTATATCATCATGATCGTTAAATAATTTAAAGCTGATTAAATGCACCAAACTCTTTTGTTTAACTGGCTCGCTTACTACTTTATAACTTTGGATAAGTTTCTGTTGGGTAAATTGCATGGCAGGGTCCAATGTAAAACTGCTTATTTAAAGAAATACTGAACGTTTACAAACGCTGTATTCTTACAACGTGTCTTACCTCTGTCACTAAAAATACCATTGGATTATTATAAATGAAGGAACTTTAAATTTGTTGTTATTGTCACTGTTTGTTTACTTTTTCCATTTATTTATCCCTTAAACTTAGTCCTGCAATCAGATTTATGCAGGTAGACCCCACCCACCACCACTCACACAGAGCTCCATTGATTTTCCTGGATTCATTTGCAGGATTGGACCTGGGCTTGGACAGTGAAACTAGACTGTTCAGTTTTAGTTTCTGGTTCAAAAGCACTTGTGTGTGATGGTAGAGTTTTGATTACAAATATTTTATGAGATATTTAAATACTATTTTGATCTTTAAAAAAAAATCATATTTATTTGGTTTTATAAACATAAAAATACCCTGCACTTGGACAACTTCTGAAATGCTTAATGACAAAACATTGCATTATACTTCTATGACAGCCATATTTCTGCTGGTTTATCTTGTTAAATTAAATCTTTGGTTAATGGGAGTAATAAAGACTTGCATTAGTCTTTTACACACCACCAAATAAAGCATTTAGGAATTCTGAGGCACACAATCAGTGTATTTCAGAACTTCTCTCTCTCATTTTTAAAGTGTTTACTTATAAAATGAAAGTTCTGGATAGATTGCAGCAATCAGATTTTTAATTTGTCAGCATACTTAACACTAGGAATTTCTGTAGTGACATTACTTTTGTAATTAGGGGATGAAATTGTCCCTTTCTTCTCTACCACTTGTATAAGACCTGGATTTGTTTACTATGAAGGATCAAATAATGGTAAATTTGCATCTAGTAAATTATTGGAAGCAAAAAGGGATATTCAGCCTTGTTTATAGGAGTAAAAGTCTCTCAGGAAAAAGAGTGATTTGGATTTGTTGTTAATGTCTGGTCTAAATTTTCTTTGATCACCCAGTCTTTCTGCTTCTCTTCTGAAGAGTATATGATGCTTGATTTGCATCATATACTCCAAACTCTAGAATACTTAATAATTTGGAATAAATTATGCAGAGTGGCAGCAGAAAAATACCCAGGGATTACTAAAGGGTGATGATATGCCCTTAATCCATGTATGCAGCTCATGGCATTGTGCATATCAAGGGCATACTGAGGTTCCTGAAAGAACAATGGAGGATAACTGATTACTACTTGCAAAAGCAAATGTAGTTTAGTTTAAGAGCTCTTTTACGGCTGCCAACTCTTTCTGGTGGCCACTCTCACACTGTTTCCTAAAATACTTAATTAGCTGTAAGAAAAACAATTAAATATGCACATCCAAATCATTATAATTTATGTATTGCTAGCTAGTAAGTCCGTTGTGAAAAGTGACATTAACATACAAATATCACTTTTCACAGCAGACTTACTCAGCCCTGTCAAGCCTGGGGACAAATTAAGCCCTGGATGAGGGGAGTGGGGGCTAGAGCCTGAATCCCCGCCGCTGGAGCCTAGGGCCTGCCACTGTGCAGCCGGAGCCTGGGATTGGAGGCCAAAGCCCCGCTGCCAGAGCCTGCCAGCCCAGGACTGAAGCCCAAAGCCTGAGCCCCACCGGCCTTGGGAAGGTGGGGAACTCACTGCCTGTCTGCTCCTCCAGCATTGTGCCCCAGGTGTCTCCAGAGGGGGGCAGGGCCCAACCCCTGCTGGCAGCCCCAGCAACCAACACCAAGGTGGTGCATCCAGGAGGAACAGGGAGAGGGAAGGGCTGTACACACGTACACACACGTACACACACACACACCAGGGGGCTGTGGCCGCAAGAAAAGCCCCTGGTGGCCACATGTGGACACGTTTGAGAAACATTGGTACACTATGGTGCTACAGTGGCACAGCTGCAGTGCTATAGCTGTGCCACTGTAGCATCTGTAGTATCATTGGGCCAAAATCAGAAGTGAGGTGTTATGGGGTGTGAAACAGAAAAAGTAAGCTGCTTTATCTGGGTGGACCCCATTGACTTTAATGGGGCACCACATAGTATAAAAGTCTGCAACAGTTGAGAAGCTTGCAGGATAAAAGCATTCATAACTTGCATGCTGAGTGGATCAGAAGATAATGTAAATTATACAAAGTTGGACTTCCTTAAATGCATTTCTGCATTTGACCTTTTGTCTTTGTATACGTTTAATAGGACACAATGGGCTAAGTCTTTCTTTTTGTATCTATATGACCCCCATTGAATTTCCTGTATCTGAGAACAAAGTTTGCCCCACTGTCTAAATAGCTAAATCTGGTTTAGCACAATTTTAAATATAACATGGAGCAAATTAAATTTAAAAAGAACCCTTTGTTGATTTACTGTAACTTATAGCTATCTGTGGAAGAAAAGAGAGAGAGAAATGTTAGTTTTATTAAGATGAATCTTTGTCTTGGGTGCAGTTTTAATAAAGGAAATATGACTTTACTGTAGACTTCTAAATTAGAACAAGGACAACAAATGACATTTGGTCTCATAAATAGATCTCTTGCTCTAGAGCAGGGGTTCTCAAACTGGGGGTCAGGACTCCTCAGGCAGTCGCGAGGTTATTACATGGGGGGGGGGGGGTCACGAGCTGTCAGCCTCTACCCCAACCTCGCTTTGCCTCCTGCATTTATAATGGTGTTGAATATATTTAAAAGTGTTTTTAATTTACAAGGGGAGGTGGCACTCAGAGGTTTGCTATGTGAAAGGGGTCACCAGTACAAAAGTTTGAGAACCATTGCTCTAGAATACATGATCAGTTTTATAATGTTTTAACATTATCTGGCCAGTCTAAATAGTGTTGAATAAGTTAACCACATCAATTGCAAAGTTTGTAGAAAGTATTTGTTCTTTCTATAAATTACGAGAAATCCAGTGCTTTTAAGTAATATGTATAGCTCTGCATTACTTGCTCTTTTTTTTAATCTATGAAATAGTGCACACATGCCGTTACAACGTGAATTAGTTTAGAAATTGGTTTTTAATCTTTTACCATCTACTCTGAGGGAAGAAAGTTGTTGCAGTTTTGAATCTCAGAATAAAATCTTAAACTTAACACCCCCGGCCCCAAAACCTTTTTTGGTTATACTAATATTAGTTACTAAATTGTATTAAAGAACACTTAGGTGATTAGAATACTCTTTAACTGCTATTTAATTGAAAGTTTTATACACTTTTTCTGTTCTTTACATTCATTTTGAAACTGCTCAATTTCTGTAACTTTTAAGTTAGTCACTAGTCTTTGTCCTTGCCACTTTTTTTTTTAACAATAATGTGAGATATGGAGTTGCTTGATTTTTTTAAAAACTTTTTTAGAGTTGATGTGGAAGCTTTTAAGATTAGGTGTAGTTTAATTTTAATTCCAAATACCTCCTCATTATTTGAGAACCATATCCTGCACTTACAGGAATGGTTGGACTATGATCTAACAGGTCTTTACAAGCTCAAACTTCTGTGATCTTCAGATGTACATGTTTGTTTGGGGGGGGGGGAGGATGGATAGTGGCTCCTTTAAGGGTCCCCCCCCGTAGGTGAGATTGGCCAGGATGGGGTGACTGTTCAGGTCTTCCCCACAGCTGTTTGGGGATACAGTGGAGTTTAGTCAGGAGGTAAAGGTCAAGTTGTGACACTTTAGCAGGTGTCTGATGCAGGTGCTCATTTCATAAAGAATCCTGTTCCCTGATTAAACTAGAATTATAAATAGACTTAAGGGAAGGCATCCCCTAAAGAAGCTGGGAAATGGGGTTGGGACTCCTAAGGTCTGGGGCAGTGAGGAAACAACCCAGTTCTTTAACCTTCATATGAGGGGAGGGCATTGGGATCCTAACAATGATTTGGGGACTAGCTGTGGAGGGGTAGGGGTTGAGGGGCATCTCTCCACCAGGTTGAAATGATTCATAATGTTGAGTGCCTGGTAATTCCCAGATGAATTAAGGTAATAAGGTTGTCATCTAACTAAACCATGTGCCTTGCATCTTGTGTTTATTTTTCCACGTGTCTGGGACAATGCACGTCTGTCACATGCTCGCTCTCCCCCTCTCCAAACTAGCACCACTGCAATATCTTCCGTATGAGGGAGCGCCTATTACTGTCAGCCCTTCTTTGCATTCCCCTGAATTATTTTGTAAGTAGTGCTTGTTTGAAAGGTGCCAGATAAGTAGATGCAGTGTGACCTTCCCCAAGCTGCCTTACCAGTCAATTTCAACGGTTCTGAAGACACTGCCTTTGGGGGTGTGGAGAGTTGTTTATTCTTCATGTCCAGTCATTATTTGGTCCCTCCGTTGAGACTACCAATACAAGTTAGTAATATTGTTGGCAGTTCCTGTAATATAGATGTTTGTTTACTAAGAATTGGACAGACCATCAGTTCATTTCATACAGCCATTGAACAGCCATTCGCTGATACACAGCTATATCATTACTCACCAGTGATATAGAGGTGAAAAGTTCTATACTCCATTTCTAATTTCCTGAGCCACTCAGTCCCCTGTAACAATAGTCTTTTGGACCTTTGGATGTGATATTTAGGGTTTGACTGTAGTTTTGTTCAATGGTAATAATCCTTTTGTACGGTGAGTTTATGTTCCTTGACTTTGAAATTGCCAATTGACAACTTCTGAAGTCTTGTTTACACATTTAAATACATTAGATATAGGGAGTATATCCTGAAGGGTACATAAGAGAAAATCTCTACTCCAGTGATGTTTCTTGTACATCTACCATCCACAAATAATAGATTTAAAATTGTTGTCCTATATTTTGTGCTCAAACTGTCTCTGCTATTTATTAGGTGGGCTTTCAGCATTACTGTTTCACCTTCTGAAAATCAACACTAGTTCCAATTACTTGCTGAACTAACATTTGAAAATATCTTTGGTGGAATTATCCTAGTTAGTGTTTTGGGGATGGTCACATATGAGAGTCTCCTTTCAAAAGAGACTCAAGATTAGAGTAGCAGAGGTCTTTCAGGTTAGCATTGAGCCAGATTTGCTGAAATGTGTGGGAAATCTTGTGCAATGCCAATTCATAGTTTGCCTGTCCATAAACTCTACAATTTATTTTGTTTTGATTTAAAAAAAACTGTTCACAGCTCAAAATTCCCTAACAGTAATTTAAAATAATACATAGAAAAGATAGTCATACAGCAGCATAACAAATTTATGTTAACATTTTGGAGTTCTGTCCTTTCGAGCATTTAGCTACTGTCCCTTGCTCCTGTTTGTGGGCTCAGATTGTTTTCCACTTTAAAATATCTTAAATCATTTGATGTATTGTTATGTATTTATTAGTAGTGCCCATTCATTTACCCACCCCTCCACTCTCAGAAGCATGTCAGTATCAAAAGTCATGAACATGTTTTGAAGAATCATTGAATACTTGGCTTTTGGCATTTTTAATGTAACTAAGGCTTTAGGCTTGTCTACACTTACATTTTATAGTGCTCTAACTTGCTGGCTCAGGGATGTGAAAAATCACCCTCTTGAGCATAGCAAGTCTGAGTGCTTTAAAGTGCTAGTGTAGAAAGGCTCTGAGCGCTGGGAGCCGCGCTCGGAGCTAATCCCCTTGTGGAGGTGGATTACCAGGAGCGCGACCATACTGCACTTCAAAGCGCTGCTGCGGGAGCGTTCCCGCGACAGCGCTTTGAAGTTTCCAGTGTAGCCATGCCCTTTGTCTACCCTGGACAGTTATTGCAGTGATTGGTACCAACCCCTGGGTGATTGAGCAACCAATCTGAACATCTAGATTAGCCTAGCCCAGATGTTAGTGTTCCTACAGCAAATCCCTACCTGCTCTCCTGTGTCCTGACTATTTGTACACTCACTGGCATGTACCTGTGGGCATATTCCATGGTTCTTTGTGCTGAGACACTCTAGTATTCTTACCCAGTAAAATGTGTCAATTGCAGGTCTTGCTGTAGGGATTGACAGCACAGTAGATGTAATCATACCCCCACGGGTTAGGTTATCATGAGTTGACTAGCCCCGTGATTGCTTACACCATGGTGTATCTTGCAGTGAAGATGCAGTCTAAGGGTTTGTCTTCACTGCTGTAAAAAGCTGATGTTTTGCAGTGGGGTGACATTCATGAATTATCCTAAGGTAAAAATACAGTGAAGACAAGGCATTTTAGTTTAACTGCAAGATAAACTTGCTGAGGCCAGTTTGACCTCCATGTCTTGTCTTCACTGTATTTTTATTTTAGGATAGCTAGTGCATGCTAATTACCCCAGCATAAAAAAAATCAGCTTTTTTAGCAGTGAAGACAAGCCCAAAGAGAATCTCAAGTACTGCAAATCAGTAGTGAGTATTCTAGAAGAAGACAATTGTCACTTCATAACACCGAGAAACATAAAATATCTCTCCTATGACATTTGCAGTGTTGCTGTAGCCATGTGGGTGCCAGGATATTAGAGGGACAAGGTGGAGGATCCAACAAAAGATATTTAAACTTCTGTTGGTGAAAGAGATAAGTGTAGCTCAAAAATTTGTCTCTTTCACCAACGGAAGTTGGTTCAATAAAAGATATTTCCTCACCCACCTTGTCTCTCTTCCATGACGTGGCTGTTCTTTATCAGAGTAAGCATTACATCCTGATGATTATCCTGAACCAAGTTTTCTCCATAAGAACAATAGAGAACTACTGTTGTGCTTTGTAGTGGCTGGTTCTTTTGGTAGGCGTTGTATTTGCTTGATAGAATAAGGTAGGCTAAAATAATTGACCATCTTATCTAAGTTATTAAAACAATCAAGAAAGCTAGAAAATCCTTTTTCAACTTGAAGCATCATTCTCAGATGTACTAGTGTGTTCGGTCTATTTGATTGTTTGTAGGGGTACATTTTTGGTTTGTTATCACACTGTAGCTGATAAATTTCTATCTTACGGTTAAAAATTTAGGAATGTTTAACCACAGGGCACCAGGAGTTCTGATTTCTTACTGCCAATAGCAAGTACATACTTGGTAAACTATTGCACTTGGGGTAAGCCTACGCTATAGCAGCCGCACTACAGCTGTGTTGCTGTGGCACAGTAGTTTTGACACTTCCTACATAGACAGAAAGGGTTTGTCTATCAATGTAGTTAATCCACCTCTCTGAGATGTGGTAGGTTTGTCAACAGAATAATTATTTCCTTGATTTAGTTGCGTCTACACCAGAGGGTTAGGTCGACCTAACTACAGAAATCAGGGTGTGAAATTTTTCACGTCTGTGAGTGACGTAGTAGCTAGGTTGATTTAATTTTTAAGTGTAGATCACGCCTTGCTGTTAGCACTGAAAAACAAACACACTAATTGTGGTATTAAAGAAGGGTGAAAGAAAAACCTGGCAGCCTGAGTAGCTATTGTGTCAAAGGAGCAAACTTGAGATTTAACGACGACAAATACCATTACTTTCTCTGCACCTAGAATCTGTTTTTTGTTCTTGTCCCCGACAAGTGAATTGGAGATGACATAATTAATGGTACATATGCATAGATGAATAGACAGATAAACTCCAATAGTATTTATGGTGACTTTTGATTAATGTGATATTAAGCAGATTGAATTTCTTTGTTTATGTTACAATGGGTAGTGGAACAGTAGATGATATGTTTAATTTAGGGCTGTCAAGCGATTGAAAAAAATTTATCGTGATTAATCGTGCTGTTAATAACAGAATACCATTTATTTAAACATTTTTGGATGTTTTCTACATTTTCAAATATATTGATTTCAATTACAACACAACGTTTACAGTGCTCACTTTATATTTTTTATTACAAATATTTGCACTGTAAAAAACAAAAGAAATAGTAGTTTTCAGTTCACCTAATACAAAAACTGAAGTGCAGTCTCTTTATCATGAAAGTTGAACTTACAAATGTAGAATGATGTACAAAAAAACTGCATTCAAAAATAAAACAATGTAAAACTTTAGAGCAGGGGTAGGCAACCTATGGCACGCGTGCCAAAGGCGGCACGTGAGCTGATTTTCAGTGGCACTCACACTGCCCGGGTCCTGGCCACCAGTCCGGGGGGCTCTGCATTTTAAATTAATTTTAAATGAAGCGTCTTAAACATTTTAAAAACCTTATTTACTTTACATGCAACAATAGTTTAGTTATATATTATAGACTTATAGAAAGAGACCTTCTAAAAACGTTAAAATGTATTACTGGTACGCAGAATCTTAAATTACAGTGAATAAATGAAGACTCGGCAGACTACTTCTGAAAGGTTGCCGACCCCTGCTTTAGAGTCTGCAAGTCCACTCAGTCCTACTTCAGCCAATCGCTCAGACAAACAAGTTTGGTTGCAATTTGCAGGAGATAATGCTGCCTGCTTCCTGTTTACAATGTCACCTGAAAGTGAGAACAGACGTTTGCATGGCACCATTGTAGCCAGTGTCACAAGATATTTATGTGCCAGAAGCTCTAAAGATTCATATGTCCCTTCATGCTTCAACCACCATTCCAGAGGACATGCGTCCATGCTGATGACGGGTTATGCTTAATAATCCAGAGCAGAGCGGACCGACGTATGTTCATTTTCATCATCTGAGTCAGATGCCACCAGCAGAAGGTTGATTCTCTTTTTTGGTGGTTTGGGTTCTGTAGTTTCTGCATCAGAGCACTGCTCTTTTAAGACTTCCGAAAGCATGCTCCACACCTCATCCCTCTCAGATTTTGGAAGACACTTCAGATTCTTAAACCTTGGGTTGAGTGCTGTAGCTATTTTTAGAAATCTCACATTGGTACCTTCTTTTCGTTTTGTCAGATCTGCTGTGAAAGTGTTCTTAAAACGAACATGTGCTGGGTCATCATCCGAGACTGCTTTAACGTGAAATATATGACAGCAGAACAGGAGACATACAATTCTTCCCCAAGGAGTTCAGTCACAAATTTAATTAATGATTTTTTTTTTTTAACATCAGCACGGAAGCATGTCCTCTGGAATTGTGGCCGAAGCATGAAGCGGCATACGAATGTTTAGCATAACTGGCATGTAAATAATTGCAACGCCAGCTACAAAAGTGCCATGCGAATGCCTGTTCTCACTTTCAGATGACATTGTAAATAAGAAGCAGTATCTCCCGTAAATGTAAACAAACTTGTTTGTCTTAGCGATTGGCTGAACAAGAAGTAGGACTGAGTGGACTTGTAGGCTCTAAAATTTTACATTGTTTTGTTTTTGAGTGCGGTTATGTAACAAAAAAAATCTAGATTTGTAAGTTACACTTTCACGATAAAGAGATTGCGCTACAGTAATAGCATTTCTTTTGTTATTTTTACAGTGCAAATATTTGTAATAAAAATAATATAAAGTGAGCACTGTACACTTTGTATTCTGTGTTGTAATAGAAATTAATATATTTGAAAATGTAGAAAAATGTCCAAAAATATTTAATAAATTTCAATTGGTATTCTATTGTTTAACAGTGCAATTAATCGCAATAATTTTTTTTAATCGCGATTAATTTTTTTGAGTTAATTGCGTGAGTTAACTGCGATTAATCGACAGCCCTAGTTTAATCTTGCAATAAGTTTAAGGTATTCATCTTCTAAATGGGCTTTATGGATGAGTGTAAAGTATAACTTAATGACAGATAAAACACCTCTGTCTATAATAAGACAATAGTTTTATTCAAATTAGCGATGTGCAGGCATTTTAGTGTTAACTGATGCATGGGTCAGTATGGTACACAGAGGTTCTAGTCCTATAACTCCAGTTGGCAAAAATAGGGCAGGAGTGGGAAGGGAGAAAGTGTTGCAGGGCTAAAATCAGGGTGGGAGGTGGTACCAGTTTGAAAGTTTGAGACCATCTTTTAACATGCATCAGTATGGCAAAGGAAAATGGTACACATTGAATTAACATAGACTTGTCAGCTGTATCTTTAAAATTTCTGATGACTTCTGCTACAGCTTTGATATTTAATTTTTGTAATTAACATTTTTTAATGGCTAATTTATGTTTAAGTAATACATGCATTGATGGGAAATACACAAAGCTGTAGTAGATTAACTGGACAAATAAACGTTTAGCTGTACCAAAATAGCTTAGTGTATGAATGGTAAAGGTATAAGCTTGTGAATGCAGATTATTTACCTGATTAAAATAATTGTTTTGAGCTTTGGAAGTCCTTTGAGCCTGACTGTCCCTCGCTTTCACTGGTGTGAAAAGAGAATCAGGCCCAGTTTGAATACATCTATATTGTTGTACTTTTCTAAAGTGTTCTCTACAAATCAATAAAATAGTATTGTTCTTAGGGCTGCTGTTTTTAAAATTCCAGGCCTCAATGATACTGTTGGATTAGTGTTGGAGCCCCATTGAAATCTGGCACAAGGGTCCATCCAAGCAAGGTAGATTCTGAGATTGGGGCTCCAGCTTGTAAAATTATTGGGAGAATAGACTATCAATAGTGCATTCCAACATTACAGCCTATTGTCAGACTGGCTACTGTGCATGTGTACGATGTCTGTGCTCCAAATACTTTAGCTAAGTTATGTTTTTAAAAGTACTCATTTTCTGTAAACTGAATTTCAAAGTGAAATAATTTAAGATACTATTTCATATTACAGATTAATGTCCTGCATAAATATCAAATTGCAAAACAAAGCAGTTTGAGTTCCAGGAGTATTCAATAGCTTCATATACGACTATGTGACCTAGGAGGTTCATTGCGGATAGTGCTTCTGTAGAGTTGAACAATTATTTTTATATTCAGTAGAGTTTTGTTCTCCTTGGTGAATTTTGTGTATGCCAAGTTAATGATAAAACTTCAGAAACTAAAATGAAAATTGAATTAATAGTAGATTTCTGTGCTGAATGCTCTTAATAATTATGGTGAAAAATGGTATAGCATTAGGTACAATAAGTTATGGCATACGGTACTTTATTTAAGGTAAATGTATCTCTTTGCCAAGTGATGGCCCCCATCCCTAATTGTCTACACTACTTTAAAGGATGTAGGTGGGTATTCAGTACACAAAAATGGTCTTAACTCAATATTCATTTCAAGTTGATAGCTTACTTTTAAAGTGGAATACTATTACAGTTTTAGTCAAGAAACAATGTTAACGGGGAATGTTTAGACTCACACTTTATGCTGTCAGCTTCCAATAAGTTTGCCCAGCTATCTGTACACCCGTTAACAGAACGTAATGCTTTGCGTCGTTACTCTAATTAGCTGCTATAGCATGTTTTTTTATTTGAGGTAGCAAATAATAGAAAATAAACTTGTAAACCAACAACATATTTTAGAAATGTTTTAACAAGTGAACTTCATATTGTTTTTTTTAATTACATTTATAAAACAAAACTGAGCATTCCTCAAAAACCTGAAAGATGGAAATCCTACCAAGTGTTTTCATAGTACAACAATAATATTGCATTCTGACCTATTTATTTTTTTTCTAATTTAGTGTCTGTCTATGCTGCAAAAAAACACAAAACAAAACCCACCCCATGGCAGCAAATCTCAGAGCCTGCATCAACAGACTCAGGCTTGCAGGGCTCGCTAGTGGCCTGAAAATAGCAGTTTAGATGTTCCCACTCGGGTTGGAGCCTGGCCTCTGAAATCCACCCCGCTTGCCTGGTTTCCGAGCATAGGGTCCAGCCTGACAGGCTACTTTGCTATTTTTACCCCTGTAGTGTGAGCCCTGAAAGCCTGAGTCAGTTGAGCCTGGCTCTGAGCCTTGCTGCTGCGGTGCGGGGTGGGGGTGTCTGTTTTTTTGCAGTGTAGACATACCCTTAGCGCTGGTCTACACTACTGCGGCAAGTTGACCCAAGTTACGCTACTTCAGTTACGTCAATAACATAACTGAAGTCAACGTAGCTTAGGTCCACTTACCGCGGTGTCTACACTGTGCTGGGTTGATGGGAGATGCTCTCCCTCCGACTTCCTTTACTCTTCTTGGGGAGGTGGAGTACCGGAGTCCACCTGCTAAATCGACACCACTGCATCGATCTCAGCAGTGCCGATCTACCGGTAAGTGTAGACATGGCCTTAGAAACGTCCCCCTCTTTGTACAGAACTGATGGTTTGCCCTCACTCTAAAATTAAATGTGCAATACTGAAGGGAGATTAAATGGCTTAGGCAAGGCCAGTAATCATCTTCTTAGTGTATGCGCAACGTGCCTCAGGTGGCATGTGACCAGGATTCATCACTGAATTTGGTCCGCTGGTTGGATCATTAGCTTCCCCTGCTTGAGCTGGGTACTGACGGGGAGTGCGACGTGTATGTTGATCCATGCCAGTAGTAACTGAGATTTATTACAGTCTGTTGAGTGTCTGGTAAGATATGAAATACATTGAAAATTTCAGTCTAGATCACATTACAAAGCCACCCTTGTATTTAAGCTAAATTTGTTAAAAATACATTATTTTCACCCAGGCAATTCATGTAGAGTAGCAAAAAGTCTTCTATTAGTAGACATTAAAGAAATTGTCTCCAGCTATTTAAGTAATACAGTATGGTTCCTTGTTAACTTGGCAAGCAAGCAAACTGGAAGAATAGAGAAAATACCTTTTCCCCCAATCTCTTTAGTTATGGTAATTGTAGGTGTTGTTTATAACAAACATAGATCAAATATTTTCAGACAGAAGTAATTTTTTTTTAAATTGACAGTCCCTTTAAAATCATGTAATTTTCAGAAGCTGATAAGTGAATAAAAAGTTTGTTTCATCTTCCAAGTGTAACCCCCAAGGAGATTACCTAGATTCCTGGGGCTCTGTCTGCTGGCAGCTCAGGGAGAGGCACAATGTCCCTGGTAGGGAGGGGGAGCCAAGGCAGACTCAGAGTCTGCCCGACAACCAATAGGGAGTGAGATGCCCTTCCCAGGGAGCTCAGGAAAGGGGAGAAGCCATTTTTTGAGACAGTCTGGAGCCAGCCAGGGCAAGGACAGGACTGGCTGTGTGGGGAGCTGGTGAGTCCCAGCAAGATCCCTCAGCTGGGCTTTTCCCTCTCCACTGATGACTCCCAGTTTGTAGAGTTTTGCTGGGAAGCTTCCCCAGCCAGGCTGAGTTAGCCCTCCAGCACCCTAGGTGAGACCAGTCACCACATGGCCAGCTCTGCTCTGGCTGCTAGTCCAGTGCTGCTGCCTGCTCTGAGTGTGTCTGGACCCTGGGGTAGAAAACTACAGTTTAAATTTTAGTATAGCTGTGTAATCTGCACCTTGAGCCCTGCACCCCTTTGTGGTGAAGGGAAATCCTGGGACCAGAAGCAGTCTGACTCCTGCCTGAAGAGGATCCCTGCCAGCAAAAATCAGCCCCTCTGCAGTGACCAAGGAGTCCAGTCATCTCTGAACCTGAGGATCATTGATGAAGTTTGTGAGTGCACCATCTTTTAGTTAGTCAGGGAAATTGTTTTGGGGACCCCCTACTCCCTGAACTGTGTCCTCAAGCCAAGGAGTAAGGGTTTGGGGATTTTATAACCTGCTGTGTATTAAACCTGTGGAGGGACTTACACCTCCTCCCACTTGTGAGTCCTTTGAGCTGTACTGAACCCAGTCAGCCACACTGCTAAACCACTGCAAAAAATATATCGTGGTCATAGGTCATCAAGGGCCCCAACAAAGTACGCGTACCAGTGGGACACTAATCTTACATTTTCTACCTCAGGTCACGTAACTGGGAAAAGTCACGGGTATTATCAGCGTGGGCACTGGTTACCCTAAGAATAGTGTTTTATCCTGTTATGTTATATTTGTCTCCTGTTTAATATAATTACTGTGTTGAATATATTGTATGTATTTGTGTTTTTTCTTGGGAGTCTCCAACTATCTGGCAAGTAAGTGGGGGTTACCCCATGGTTAGAATTTTCCTCCCAAGCTGCCCTGGTAACCCTGCCAGGAAGGAGCAAGGGGGGTGAAGGCACTGCCAAATAAATTCATAGGGAAAAATAAAGAAGATACACCCTGCTGAGTGGGTTGTGGGATCCAAAAAAACCCAAACCTGTCCATCAAAACCTGTAAGCAGATTGGCATTAAAAAAGGTAACTGGGTGGAGAGGGGCGCTACATAAATTTGTCATATCTTTTTCCCTTTAAAGCAGTTTTTTCTAGCAGATGCTTAATATAATAAAATTTGTTGATGAAAAGCATCTAAGTAATTTACAGCAGGATTCTAGGACGTAGTTCAACCAAATAATCTCCAGGTCATTTGGCCTGAAGATAATGATGTTAAAATGTATCAGAGGGGTAGCCGTGTTAGTCTGGATCTGTAAAAGCAGCAAAGAATCCTGTGGCACCTTATAGACTAACAGTCGTTTTGCAGCATGAGCTTTCGTATTCACCCACGAAAGCTCATGCTGCAGAACGTCTGTTAGTCTATAAGGTGCCACAGGATTCTTTGCTGCTGTTAAAATGGTGTTTGTTTGAATATCTTCATCAGAATAATAGTAATAAAAACTGTGGCTATAATTTACGTTTTTTGAAAAAATTGCTGTACGTAGTTTTTTAGTGTGCAAGACCTGTGCTGTAAGAGCAGCTCCTGATTTTGCTGGCAGTAGAACCAGACCCAGATTGTTAATGTCTCAAAAATAAGGTTTTAGCATATAGGGTGCTGCTAACTTTGAGATTCCTTTCAAGGTATTTCTCATTTAGTTTTGCATTGCAGAGCGGGAGAGATATTAAACACTCTCTCATGTTCCTCTGACAGTCTCACTTCCTTGATCCATGAAGCAGAGAAGATATTGATAACCTGAGGCCTTCGGGGATTTGGGGAGATCTCCTAGAAACCAGTATGTCTATGCTTGCTCAGGGGAGTGGGATGAGGATGGTAGGAAGCCTGCTTCTCTTTCCAGCTGGGACCAAAATATCTCTAACCTTTTGTTCCTGCAAGCCTTGCCCTTCCCTATAGTCAAGGTGTTGGGAGGGGTGTTTTGTCTTTCCGTGTTTTTACAGAATTTCTCCAAAGTTGATACAAGGACTGTGTATTTCTTTTTCTTTCCCATGTGCATGGATCCTCCAGTCTTCTGTCTTGTCCTTGGGCTTAGGACAGTGGAAATCTATGCAACAAAAAGAGCACTTTACACATTTCTGCACCATCTGGGAATATGTGGTGTTGTTTTTTTATTTTCTCAGTCTATGAAAGTGAAGGGGATAACTTGGGCAAGGTGTAATTAGTTTTATTCTACAGTTAAATTAACTATAACCTTTCTTTTAAAATATGAATGAAACTGATTGTTTTCTGTGGCCAATGGGAGCTGTGGGGGCAGCTCCTGTGGGTGGAGGCAGAGCGCAAAGCTGCCTGCCGCACCTCTGCCTAGGAGCAGCAGGGACAGGTCGACATTTGCATGGAGCCACCCGAGGTGAGTGCCGCCCAGTCCGGCACCCCAAAACCCATCCTGCGCCCCAACCCCCTGCCCCAAGCCCTCTCCCGCACCCCTCCCAGAGCCCACGTCCCGCACCCCCTCCTGTGCCCCAACCCCGCACCCCTTCCCTCACTCTGAACCCCTCATGGTTGTTCCTCCGCCTAGGAGCAGCAGGGACATGTTGCTGCTTCCAGGGAGCCACATGGAGCCAGATAGGGAGTCTGCTGGCCCCACGCCAACCGGACTATAAACCGGACTTTCTATGAAGATTAGAAAGGTCAGTTTATAGAGTTTTCTGGTTGGCACAGGGCTGGATAACACAGGTTTTACTATACAAGCTTTCCACGTACAATCGCTTTCAGTGTGCTTCAATCATGCTGTGAAGAAAATGTAGTTCGTTCTCCACACGTGGCGTTGATAATGGCAATGTATTTGTGTCTCCCCTTTAATTTTCTTCTTTAAAATTGAGCTATCTTAATCTTGCAAAGGAGTAGCACCATACTTCTGCATAGAAATACTTCACTTACATTGCCTGGTGATAGACAAAGTTCATTAAGATCTCATTATCCTAATCCAGCTACATCTCTCAGGTATGGAGATTACCATTAATTTAATTGGACTATTGCTGATACTGATTTGAGGGGGAAGGAATTTGTTTTTTATACTTCCTTATATGTTCTTTTCAGGTTCTGTGGGTAATAAGAGACTGTATGCGTCTGTGATATTAAGGATCTAAAGTGGCAGGGAATCCTATGAATTGTGAGCAATGCCTAATAAGATGTTTTCTTTAACAAGACACATGCATCTAGTGCCAGCTTCTTGAGCACGACAATAGCAAATCTGTTGATCTTCAGAGTCAACTTGTTATTTGTGGAACACTTGAGACACGTTTATAGAAGTTGACTGTAATTTAAAGTCGGGGGTCTGGTGCATTTATAGGAAATAAAGCAGCAGATGGAATTTAGATTTCTGTGGGCAGAAGACAGAGTAGTATTTTCACTGCGGGAAGGTGTTAAATAGTATAGTGATGAAACCAATCTGTTCTTTGGGTAACCTGATGATGGAAAAAGCTTATATTTAATGAACTGTGGTTTAGGTGGAGTCTGTGCTTAATCGTGCAGAAACTGGGTGTAGTAAAATGCATGTAGTCATTGTGGGAGTTGGAGTTCTTTAAGTGCATTCTTGACCCCAAGTCATATACTGTAGGTTTTCTGGGAAAGCAAGGTAGTAAAGTAAAACTCATGGAGATACGCTAGCATTGGTCCCTGTTTAACATATTATTAGTGGACTAGGTAGTAAGCAGTAACGTTACATCATTAAGAATTACGGCTGTCGATTAATTGCAGTTAACTCACGTGATTAACTCAAACAAATTAATTGCGATTAATCGCAGTTTTAATCGCACTGTTAACCAATAGAATACCACTTGAAAATTATTTAATATTTTGGATGTTTTTCTACATTTTCATATATATTGTATTCTGTAAAAAGAACAGGAGTACTTGTGGCACCTTAGAGCGAAAGCTTATGCTCAAATAAATTTGTTAGTCTCTAAGGTGCCACAAGTACTCCTGTTCTTTTTGCTGATACAGACTAACACGGCTGCTACTCTGAAACCTGCCATTGTATTCTGTGTTGTAATTGAAATCAAAGTGTATATTATTTTTTATTACAAATATTTGCACTGTAAAAATGATAAAAAGAAATATTTTTCAATTCACCTAATACAAGTACTGTAGCGCAATCTCTTTATTATGAAAGTTGAACTTACAAATGTAGAATTATGTACAAAAAAACTGCATTAAAAAATAAAACAATGTAAAATTTTAGAGCCTGCAAGTCCACTGAGTCCTACTTCTTGTTCAGCCCATCACTCAGACAAACAAGTTTGTTTACATTTGCAGGAGATAATGCCCGCTTTTTGTTTACCATGTCACCTGAAAGTGAGAACAGGAGTTCTCATGGCACTGTTGTAGCCGGCGTCACAAGATATTTGTGTCAGATGTGCTAAAGATTCATATGTCCCTTCGTGCTTCAACCACCATTCCAGGGGACATGCGTCTATGCTGATGTTGGGTTCTGCTCGATAAGAATCCAAAGCAGTGCAGACCGACGCATTTTCATTATCTGAGTCAGATGCCGCCGGCAGACGGTTGATTTTCATTTTTGGTGGTTTGGGTTCTGTAGTTTCCTCATCGGAGTGTTAATCTTTTAAGACTTTTGAAAGCATGGTCCACACCTCGTCCCTCTCAGATTTTGGAAGGCACTTCAGATTCTTAAACTTTGGGTCGAGTGCTGAAGCTATCTTTAGAAATCTCACATTGGTACCGTCTTTTCGTTTTGTCAGTGAAAGTGTTCTTAAAATGAACAGCATGTGCTGGGTCATCATCCGAGACTGCTATAACATGAAACATATGGCAGAATGCGGGTAAAACAGAGCAGGGGACATACAATTCTCCCCCAAGGAGTTCAATCACAAATTTAATTAAC
Organism: Platysternon megacephalum; assembly: GCA_003942145.1. Taxonomy (NCBI): domain Eukaryota; kingdom Metazoa; phylum Chordata; order Testudines; family Platysternidae; genus Platysternon; species Platysternon megacephalum. Next base: position 1,628,638 of record QXTE01000036.1, on the reverse strand, counting down.
ACATTATTTTTTTTAATGAGCGCCAATCAGCATGGAAGCATGTCTTCTGGAACGGTGGCCAAAGCATGATGGGGCATATGGATGGTTAGCATAACTGGCACGTAAATACCTTGCAATGCCGTCTACAAAAGTGCCATATCTTAAATCTGGGAGCACAAATTTTTTTGTTGTGGTAGCATACAGCTTCTTTACGCTGTTCTTTGGCGGCAGACAATCTTAAATCTGGGAGCACAAAAATAAAATATTTATTTTTTATGCGATTCTCTCTTCTAATTGGTATGGTTCTGCAAGTATATACTCAGTTTAATTGCCACAGCAATTGTTCTCACTTTCTGGTTCTCACTTTCTGGTGACGTTGTAAATAAGAAGAGGGCAGCATTATCTCCTGTAAATGTAAATAGACTTGTTTGTCTTGGCGATTGGTTGAACAAGAAGTAGGACTGAGTGGACTTGTAGGCTCTGAAGTTTTACATGGGTTTGTTTTTGAGTGCAGTTATATAACAAAAAAAATCTACATTTGTATGTTGCACTTTCACAACAAAGAGATTGCATTACAGTATTTGTATTAGGTGAATTGAAAAATACAATTTCTTTTTTTACAATGCAAATACTTGTAATCAAAAACACACATAAAGTAAGCACTGTACACTTCGTATTCTGTGTTGTAATTGAAATCAATATATTTGAAAATGTAGAAAACATCCAAAAATATTTAAATAGTATCTATTATTGTTTAATAGTGTGATTAATTGCGATTAAATTTTTTAATTGCGTGATTAATCGCAATTAAGTTATTTAATCGCTTGACAGCCCTATTAAGAATATTTTTTTCTCTCTCCCAAAATATTAACACTAAACACACAAGATTCATAACATGGAAGATATAATTTTGTAATTTCTTTTAACTCAAATTTTTTTTTAGGTATTGTTACCAAGGGGAATCTCTTTTTGCCTTGGGTGAAAAAGATGTGGTCGATCATTTATTATACAAGTACCATAATGCTCCCTGAACTTAAATCAATTTGTTTCCTGTAGTGGAGCCAAATCATTCCCTCTTGTGTAAGAAGAACAACTCCCATTGTGGAATTTCTCCTGTTATCCCATTGTAGGGTACGATTTGTCTCTGTACTTGCTGTGACCCACAGCAGTGCCCTAGTAGCATGGTTATGTTGGCATTGCCCTAGCAGGGACTCCTTTTGGTTGTGGTTGCCTCTGAAACTGCCCAGGGGGGAACAGAGTAGGGTATATTATCTTTTCTGGTGATTCGTCGCATGGTGGTGAGATAGATGCTATTCATGTTTGTTTCTATTTGGGAGAGTCCCTCTACATGTGAAGCTTTGGGATATGTTCTGAGATTTTTGTTGTGGTAGCATACAGCTTCTTTACGCTGTTCTTTGGCGGCAGACAATCTTAAATCTGGGAGCACAAAAATAAAATATTTATTTTTTATGCGATTCTCTCTTCTAATTGGTATGGTTCTGCAAGTATATACTCAGTTTAATTGCCACAGCATTGGATAAAACTAAACATCCAGAATTGCTGTTTGAAGTACTAAAACACACTATTTAGAGTCCTATATTAAGTTTCTGTCAAAGTACTTTTAGAAATTCGTACTTTACAAGTAAGAGAGGCTAACTATTGGTTAGGATGGTAGTTTTTAAAATAAGAAAGAATGATATTCATCTTTTGAATGATGAATTCTAACAAAACAACAGTCTGGTCATAAAAGGTATTTTATTGTAGTTTAAAAGTAACAGATTAATAATAATAATATTTTAAATTTTTGTAGCTTCTTTATCTAGAAGGATACTAAAGCACTTTACATACTGTATAGACAGGAATCACTTCATTAGCAACTGAAGGGCAGTCTCCATTTGAACAGTTAAAGAGGTAACCATGTCCGTAGTTTCTATTCCTATAATATGGCTTTTGAAGTTGGAGAAAGAGTGGTGAAGGGGAAAGACAAGTTTTAATTCTTCATAAACAAGTAAAATACTATTTTAATTATCTCTTCATAAGATATCTGGTTATTAGCATTCTCATGTACTGATTTGTGTGAATGACACATATGTTGCTGCTGTTCATTAAATGATCCATTAGAAGTTGGGAGTAGAATAATGAAAGAAATTTTTAGTGAAGGTACTGAATATCTTAGATAGCATATATTCAGTTTTTCTAGTTAAAATATGTCTAGCTCAAATATTGGTATCTTAGAAAACATGTAATACACAAAGTCCAAAATCAGGAAACTGCAAACAATGTTTTTTGGAAGTTTATACTTTGGTAGGTATGTGTATGGGACTGGAAATAGTGGTCAATTGGTGTCCTGTTTAAATTTCGGAAGTATTAGCGTGGTTTAGTTTTGTATGGTTTTCAAATAGAACAACTTTATTCATCTTTTCATTGGCTTCAAATGGATGCAGAGTTTGTAGAATACAACAGTCAAATTCATTTTGAAATGCATGATGCCAGTAATATTTTCTTGTACTTCATATAAATATATTACTAAGACTTAGATATAAATGAATAGGCTTTGGAATAGCAACTGAGAACCTACCTGTATGCATGTGATGAATTACAGGCAAAATTAATCACCGGCAAAAAATTGCATTTATTATATTGGCGGTCTGCTAAGGCCAGACTGAAATTTTTGACCTAAATTTTCAGGGGGGATTTTTAATAATTATTGGGTACTGGTAAATACTTTTCTTGTCAAGGAATAAGAAAACTTCAATTTGGAACAAGAATTTTGTATCTTTGAAATCAAGTTAGTTCCATGGACTTTTTCAGCATCTTATGAGGACATATGAATCAATTATAAAGTTAATGCTCAGGTCTAGTCATCGGAAGATTTTTTTTTGTATGATGAAGTTATACATTCTTGGTTTTCTGTTGAGTCATGTAAATAGAAAACTTATATTACGTAAGTAATAGGATGCAGCACTATTTGGTTAATTGTGTATGAATAACCACCTATTTTAGAGAGAAATTATTTTACAAATTTACAAGGCACTGCACTCCTAATATTTGTTTATATTTTGGTAAGATGACAACAGATAAAAATTATGATTTCATACTTATTTTATGAATGTACACTATTAAATTCTCAGAAATGTTATTATCTACAAGACTTCAGCAATAAGTCATTATTGTCAGTATAATAAAATTTACCAAATTTAGGATTCATATCTGCAAACTAGTACACATAATGCATTCTCTCTCTGTATTTTAATTCATAATATTTTATTCTTTCTGAATATGGTGTTTTTCATCTGATAAATCATAGTACAGTACTACTGAGAATGTTGCTTCTTCTGAACCTGCCTCTTATACTGTACAAAAATAGCTGGAAGGGATTCCCAGTTGCAGAAAAAAAACAAAAATTTTTTTTGAGTAGGACACATCTCTAAATTGCCTTGTATTCCTAGTCCCTATCCAGATGCAGAAAAAGTACCTTATGTTTTTTCTGTGTTTTTACTGCATGGACTATAGATTACATTAAAAAGTCTGATTTATTTAGTGTTGAAGTAGGCATTAAAAACTACACTATTTGGTTTAAGAATAACCTGGATTATAGCTTTATTCAAATCTTTGCAAGATCTTCTGTTGCTGCTTCTTCCTGATGCTATATTTATTTAGTATGGAATAAAGCATGTTTCAGCACCACAGTCTCCTTCTTACCCAGCTGACCTGAAGCTCCACTGGCATGTGATGCCTCAGGACAGCATTACTGTTCTATTTTAGTTGTCTTTCTCAGGCTGTGACTGAATGGTTTACTACTCAGAAAGCAGGTTAAAAACTTTTCAAATGATGTGTCAGGTTACTTTGCATGAGCAATTAACATCTATATAAATTTTCTCCGGTGGGGAATTAGCTTCTGAGAGCTCAGTCATGTCATCGGATAAACTGAGGCACAACATATATCATGCAAAATCAGGCATTCTGCTACAGCTAGTACAGTTGGCAGTTGTGATTTGTTCTTTTTTTTTTTTTTTTTAAAGAGAGTTGTGACACTATTTTTGTCAACCAGGACCAAAAAGAGAGCTTGCAAATTAATTTGTATGGCCTTGGGGTCTTTTGAACTACCAGAGGATTCTTCAGAGTAGTTTGGATCAAGCAGTAGCTTATTAAATAACCCTCTTATGTTAATAAGAACTCACTTCTCCTATTCCTAAATAATCTCATGAGATAAATATTTTTAGTGGTACTGTTCTTCTAGGGCTGTCTTCAGATCTAGTTGGCTATTACACTTTTCTATATCTTGCTTCAAGATTCTTCCTGTCATTCTTCCTGATTCTAGTTCTCATCAGAGAATAGGAAACAGTTTTGGGGATTTGAAATTTGTTAAATAGTAACAAATTATAAGCAAGATATTCCCTTGCAGACACTATTGGCTTTTAAAATTGCAAGCAAGTTTCTTTGGTTTGATATTTTTACAAAAAGGATAGTAATATTGTGGATAGCATATAAACCAAGATCACGGGTTTCTCCTTTTTTACTGTCTTCATAAGCTGTGTTAGCTTTATGTGGAGCAACAGACAATTTGATTGATGGTTCCGCATAGATATAGTTGTAGGTTTCAGCACACCTACAGTTGTGACAGTGGGTGTTCTTATGGTTTAATAATCTACTCAATCAGAAGATGAATGAATTCCTTGAATTAGTGTTTGTTTGCAGCTACTTTTTCTTATTGAGAGGTAGCCGTGTTAGTCTGTATCCACAAAAACAACGAGGAGTCCGGTGGCGCCTTAAAGATTAACAGGTTTATTTGGACATAAGCTTTTGTGGGTAAAAAACCCCACTTCTTCAGATGCATGGAGTGAAAATTACAGATGCAAGCATAAATATACTGAGACATGAAGAGAAGGGAGTTACCTTACAAGTGGAGAACCAGTGTTAACAAGGCAGTTGGCTTTGGGTACATGTCATCAGTCGCCCCTCCCTCTGTGAAAGCAACGGCAGACAATTGTTTCACGCCTTTTTTCCATGCAGACGCCATACCACGGCAAGCGTGCAGCCCGCTCAGCTCAGCTCACCGACACCGCCGCTGTTGTGTCCTGGGTGCTGCTGTCAGTAGATGGTGCAGTAGGACTGCTAACTGTCGTCATACACCGCTTCCGCTGCAACTCTGCTCTGCTGCTATCGTCTCAATAGCGAATTTCTCCATGTTGTCTGTCATGTGCTCCCGGGTATGTGTGTTCTTTCTCGGGAAATGTGCGCGGTGCTAACCGTCGTCCTCCACCGCTTCTGCTGCAACTCTGCTCTCCTGGTGCCATGAATCCACCTTGCAGGTTCTCTCGTCGTTCTGTATAAATATCTATTCTCGTGGCATCCGTCGTCATCCACCGATTCCGCTGCAATTCTGCTTTCCTGCTCTCCTGCAGACGACATACCACGGCAAGCATGGAGCCCGCTCAGCTCACCGCTGCTGTTGTGCGCGATCACGATAGTGATGAGGACATGGACACAGACCTCTCTCAAAGCACGGGCCATGGCAATTTGGACATCATGGTGGTAATGGGGGAGGTTCATGCCGTGGAACGCCGATTCTGGGCCTGGGAAACAAACACAGACTGGTGGGACCACATAGTGTTACAGGTCTGGGATGATTCCCAGTGGCTGCGAAACTTTCGCAANCGGTGGCGCCTTAAAGATTAACAGGTTTATTTGGACATAAGCTTTTGTGGGTAAAAAACCCCACTTCTTCAGATGCATGGAGTGAAAATTACAGATGCAAGCATAAATATACTGAGACATGAAGAGAAGGGAGTTACCTTACAAGTGGAGAACCAGTGTTAACAAGGCAGTTGGCTTTGGGTACATGTCATCAGTCGCCCCTCCCTCTGTGAAAGCAACGGCAGACAATTGTTTCACGCCTTTTTTCCATGCAGACGCCATACCACGGCAAGCGTGCAGCCCGCTCAGCTCAGCTCACCGACACCGCCGCTGTTGTGTCCTGGGTGCTGCTGTCAGTAGATGGTGCAGTAGGACTGCTAACTGTCGTCATACACCGCTTCCGCTGCAACTCTGCTCTGCTGCTATCGTCTCAATAGCGAATTTCTCCATGTTGTCTGTCATGTGCTCCCGGGTATGTGTGTTCTTTCTCGGGAAATGTGCGCGGTGCTAACCGTCGTCCTCCACCGCTTCTGCTGCAACTCTGCTCTCCTGGTGCCATGAATCCACCTTGCAGGTTCTCTCGTCGTTCTGTATAAATATCTATTCTCGTGGCATCCGTCGTCATCCACCGATTCCGCTGCAATTCTGCTTTCCTGCTCTCCTGCAGACGACATACCACGGCAAGCATGGAGCCCGCTCAGCTCACCGCTGCTGTTGTGCGCGATCACGATAGTGATGAGGACATGGACACAGACCTCTCTCAAAGCACGGGCCATGGCAATTTGGACATCATGGTGGTAATGGGGGAGGTTCATGCCGTGGAACGCCGATTCTGGGCCTGGGAAACAAACACAGACTGGTGGGACCACATAGTGTTACAGGTCTGGGATGATTCCCAGTGGCTGCGAAACTTTCGCAAGCGTAAGGGCACTTGCTTTCCCCTGCCCTGAAGCGCAAGAATACCAAGATGAGAGCAGCCCTCACAGTTGAGAAGCAAGTGACGATAGCCCTCTGGAAGCTTGCAACGCCAGACAGCTACCGGTCAGTCGGGAATCAATTTGGAGTGGGTAAATCTACTGTGGTGGCTGCTGTGATCCAAGTAGCCAATGCAATCACTGAGCTGCTGCTATCAAGGGTAGTGACTCTGGGAAATGTGCAGGTCATAGTGAATGGCTTTGCTGCAATGGGGTTCCCTAACTGTGGTGGGGCAATAGACGGAACGCATATCCCTATCTTGGGACCGGACCACCTTGGCAGCCAGTACATAAACCGAAAGGGGTACTTTTCAATGGTGCTGCAAGCCCTGGTGGATCACAAGGGACGTTTCACCGACATCAACGTGGGATGGCCGGGAAAGGTGCATGACGCTCGCATCTTCAGGAACTCTGGTTTGTTTGAACAGCTGCAGGAAGGAACTTACTTCCCAGATGAAAAAATTACCATTGGGGATGTTGAAATGCCTATAATTATCCTTGGGGACCCAGCCTACCCCTTAATGCCATGGCTCATGCAGCCATGCACAGGCACCTTGGACAGTAGTAAGGAGCAGCTCAACTATAGGCTGAGCAAGTGCAGAATGGTGGTAGAATGTGCATTTGGACATTTAAAAGCTTGTTGGCGCCGTTTACTGACTAGGTTAGACCTCAGCGAAACCAATATTCCCATTGTTATTGCTGCTTGCTGTGTGCTCCACAATATCTGTGAGAGTTAAGGGGGAGACGTTTATGGCGGGGTGGGAGGTTGAGGCAAATCGCCTGGTGGCCAGTTACACGCAGCCAGACATCAGGGCGATTAAAAGAGCACAGCTGGGCGCCCCACGCATCAGAGAAGCTTTGAAAACCAGATTCATGACTGGCCAGGCTACGGTGTGACAGTTCTGTTTGTTTCTCCTTGATGAAAACACGCTCCCTTGGTTGACTCTACTTCCCTGTAAGCCAACTGACCTCCCCCCTTCGATCACGGGTTTCAGAGGCAATAAAGTCACTATTGTTTCCAAATCATGCATTCTTTATTAATTCATCACACAAATAGGGGGAAAACTCGCAAGGTAGCCCGGGAGGTGTGGGTGAGGAGGGAAGCACCGAGTGGGGTGGTGGAGGAGGGAAGGAAAAGGCCACACTACAGTTCCAAACTTATTGAATGCCAGCCTTCTGTTGCTTGGGCTATCCTCTGGGGTGGAGTGGCTGGGTGCCTGTAGTCTCCCCCACCCCCCACATTCTTGGGCGTCTGAGTGAGGATATGGAACTTGGGGAGGAGGGCAGGTGATTATACAGGGGCTGCAGCAGCGGTCTGTGCTCCTGCTGCCTTTCCTGCATCTCCACCAGACACCTGAGCATGTCAGTTTGCTCCCCCATTAGCCTCAGCATTGCATCCTGCCTCCTCTCAGCGTGCTCCTCCCTCCTCTCATCGTGTTCTTTTAATGCTTTCCTGGACTCTGCCATTGTTTGCCTCCATACATTCTGCTGAGCTCTTTCAGTGCGGGAGGACTGCATGAGCTCTGAGAACATGTCGTCGCGAGTGCGTTTTTTTTGCCTTCTAATCTGCACTAGCCTCTGGGATGGAGATGATGGGGGAGCGTAGAAACATTTGCAGCTGCGGGAGGAAAAAAAATGGAGAGTAGTATTTAAAAAGATACATTTTAGATAACAAAGGGAAGACTATTTCACACTGAATCAAGCGATTCACATTACATAGCATATGTGCTTTCGCTACAAGGTTGTATTTTGCCTCTTATATTGAGAGCCTGCCAGTTTGGTGTGAGACATCACACGNTCCCTTTAAACAAATTTCCCGTATTTCAACCAGGTGACCATGAATGATATCACTCTCCTGAGGCTAACACAGAGAGATAAAGAACAGATGTTGCCTGAATGCCACCAAAGCCCGGGCCCATTCGCTGCAATGTTTTGTTCTGCAATGATTCCAGACTACTTGCTACTGGCTTAGCATGGTAAAGTGACCTATCATGGAGGACGGAATAAGGCTGCCCTCCCCAGAGACCTTCTGCAAAGGCTTTTAGCGTACCTCCAGGAGATCTTCATGGAGATGTCCCTGGAGGATTTCCACTCCATCCCCAGACACGTTAACAGACTTTTCCAGTAGCTATATTGGCCACGAATGCATCTCAAGTCTTCAGGGAAAATTAATCATTAAACATGCTTGCTTTTAAACCCTGTATTATATTTACAAAGGTACACTCACCAGAGGTGCCTTCTCCGGCGTCATGGTCCGGGAGCCTGCCTTGGGAGGGTTGGGAGGTATTGACTCCAGGGTGATGAACAGTTCCTGGCTGCCGGGGAGAAGGGATTATCCGCTTGCCTGCTGTGCGCTATCCTCAACCTCCTCCTCATCATCATCTTCCTTATCCACAAAATCCTTATTCATGTTGCGTGAGACTCCCCCCTTGCAGGTGTCCATGGACAGTGGTGGGATAGTGGTAGGGGCCACCCCTAGAATTCCACACAGCTCATCATAGAAGCGGCATGTATGGGGCTCTGACCCAGAGCGACCGTTTGCATCCTTTGTTTTTTGGTAGGCTTGCCTCAGCTCCTTAACTTTCACGTGGCACTGCTGTGTGTCCCTGTTGTAGCCTCTGTCCATCATGCCCTTGGAGATTTTTTCAAATATATTGGCATTTCGTCTTTTGGAACAGAGTTCTGCCTGCACGGATTCTTCTCCCCATACAGTGATCAGATCCAGTACCTCCCGTTCGGTCCATGCTGGAGCTCTTTTGCGATTCTGAGACTCCATGGTCACCTGTGCTGATGAGCTCTGCATGGTCACCTGTGCTGATCAGCTGGCCAAACAGGAAATGAAATTCAAAAGTTCGCGGGGCTTTTCCTGTCTTTCTGGCCAGTGCATCTGAGTTGAGAGTGCAGTCCAGAGCGGTCACAATGGAGCACTCTGGGATAGCTCCCGGAGGCCAATACCGTTGAATTGTGTCCACACTACCCCAAATTCGACCCAGCGAGGTCGATTTTAGTGCTAAACCCCTCGCCGGGGAGGAGTACACAAATGGATTTTAAGAGCCCTTTAAGTCGACAAAACAGGCTTGGTTGTGTGGATGGGTGCAGGGTTAAATCGAACTAACACTGCTAAATTCAACCTAAACTCGTAGTGTAGACCAGGGCCAAGTAATACTAGTTTATTGAGAACTAATTTAATTTTGAAAATAATTTAAATTTTTAAATTTAAATAGTTTAAATGTTGTGTTCACTTTATTTATGAGAATTGACTGTGTATCAGACTGTAATGAGCAAAAAACCAACAGATGCAAAGAAAATAACTAGAACTACAAATCTAACATTAAAAACATTAGAACAGTGACAATATGTGCTTGGATGTCTTGCATGTGGTTGTTAAACTCTGTCCATATCTGCAACAAATCTTGCTTTTAAACATGAATTGTAAAACAAATGATAAATAAGGCCTGGTCTACACTTAAAAGTTTGGTTGACATAGCTATAGTGGCCAGAGGTGTGGGGGGGAAAATTCACACTGCCTGAGCACCATAGCTATGTTGACCTAACCTGGTGTAGAAGCAGCTATGTTGACAGAAGAATGCTTCTGTCAATGTAGCTACTGTTGCTTGGGGAAGTGGGTTACTACAGTGGTGGAACAACCCCTTCTATTGCTGTAGGAAACATCTACTTTATGGCGCTATGACACCATAGCTGTGCAACTGTAGCTCCAGTAATGGCATACTTAGAATTTAGATGATCTAAATTTCAATTTTACTGTATTCATATATTTATTTTTATTTATGGAAACATAAGAATACCTATCTATAATTCTAGGTGTCTTTGACAACATATAAAAACATAAATGCAATTATTGCATCAAATCTATGATTGTTATAATAGTTGTGCTTAAGTCGTGGGAGTTGCACCCTGGTTCGTCGCTCACTAACTTGCCGTGTAGCCAAGTCTTTAGTCAAAAGGAACTCCTTACATTCTACCTAGAACACAAACTGTAAGCAATGCAGTTCATACAGCCATCGCCACAATAAATAAACAATGCTCACAATAAAATATACCACTTGACAAACAGGCAGCTGAATTCTGCACCGACATCAGTTTCTAGGGGGATTTAAAATGAATCTCTAAGGGAAGTAATCTTGTCTTAAGAAACAAAGGCATAGATGACTATAGTGGTATCTGTATTTTAAAGTAGTAGGCCCAACTTCCATGGTTATATATAAAGGATTAAATATTGACCTTGCGGCTGCTGCAACAAAACCAGTGATAGCAATGGAAGAAAATGTTAAGAAAAAAAATCCTAGTGTAGACAAGGTCCAGGAAGAAGTTTATCAGTGTGCTTGCCACAAATTTTCAGCATATGATCTCTTAAATAAAGTTGAATTTCCTCAGGATTTTCAAGTAAATTTGTTAGCTTTCTAGTCCTAATCAATTAAAAATTGGCCTATAAAAAGTTAGAACCCACAACATTATGATATTTTTGGGCCCCTTTTAAAAAATACAAATTGTAGAAAGTAATAAAAATTGGTACATCGTGACAGGGTGTCTATGTCTAAACAGAGTTATGTGATTTCATTTTAACAGAAAGAAACAGTTATTAGTGGTGTTCATCGTAACTGAATCCTTATGTATTTCTGTTAACTGATAGAGATCGTGATTAACATTGGCTGCTTCTTTCTCTGACTCAGTGTGTGGAAGCCTATATGAATAATGTAGGAGAGGAGAACCACACTAGCTTTTAGTACTTGCCCACAATAACATTCTCTGCATCTGAAACTGGGGACTAATTTGCTAAGCCACAGGCTTTCATGTTTTGTTGGACAAGATCTTTGACAAAGGAATGGCTACTCTGTCAGAAACTAGGATCTTTGAGAAAGAAACATTGCTTTAATGAAGACCAGGGCCTTAGTGAAAGTGTGCAGTCATAAGACTCCAACTGCCTTAATAATTACATGAAGACCAGAGTCTTCAACAAAGTACCCTATTTTTTTGAAAATGCTGTTCTTTGTGAAAGCGTTCAGTGGCACTGTTAAAGAAAATGAACAAATGAAAAACAGGTCAGTAGGTCCCCTTGTCAACCCAGGATACACATGACAATTGGTTCCCAAGATCCTCCTGGACTACACAGGCCACATAAGAAATGACAACCAAATATGAAGACCAAAAATGGAAAGCACAAAATTAAAACAATCTCACCAGACTTAAATTTTCATTTAATAGTTTTTTAAAAAGTTTGAGACCCTAATGGGTTTCATGGAACATAGTTATTTTGGGGTGAAAAACTCCTGTGTTTGATAAGTGTTTTATTTAAAACGATTGTGATGAGCTCTGTTGTTCAGGATTGGATCTCTTGAGCCAGGTTCATAAAGGGCTGCATCTTCAATATAGCAATGATTCCTTTCATGAAGAGCAGGATCTTCATCAAAGAGACTGGCTGGCTTAGGAGCAGATCCAGTGGGGATTCCAGTATATCCCCCCACTTTCCTTCCCAAAACCTAAATGTGTATGTACTGTCACTGAACTGAACAAAAGGAATGATAGTGAGGGAAGGGGAAAGTCTTATCTGTTTGTGATGGTGTTGTTTAGGGAAGAAAGTGGTGGGAGGCTAGCATCTCTTTTTGGAGCAGAGTTAAGGTTGTGGTCTGTCATGTATGATGGTTGTGCCAGTGCTCAGGTGCATCTCTCTAGATGGAAGAATAGAAAGGATGGGCTGTAGGTATCCTTAGCTTTTCATTTTCTTGCTTTTTAGGCTTTCTGTCAGATTATAGGTCGGGGGATTATGCCACCTATTATTAAGGCTGCCGAACATTTCCTGTTATAAGATATGGTTTTCAATTGCTTACAAATTTGCCAAACTTTAACTGTTTTACATGCTGGATTTCTGCCTAAGGCTGATTTTCGGGGGGGGAAATGTCAACCAAAGTAGTTCAGCCATTTCTGAGAATGAGGCTGGCAAAAAATACATTGTCCATGTTAAATTTTAGTGACATTTTCTTTTAAAATCTCTAACCCCTTCATGCTTTGGAGCAAAGTCTTGAAATTTGGCCTTGTATGAAGGATGTACCTTTTGCTGTCCCTGTGAAAAATCTGTCTAAATTTGGCCAAACTGTAAGCCTTTGAAAAATTGTAGTTTGCACATGCTTAGTAGACTTCTGAAAATTTAGCTGTTAAAAATCAAAGATGATTTTGGCCTTACTGAATGTGCTTGAGACTCCTGCATCTCCTCGTGCTGACCAGACTCTGCATGTGCCATCCCATCGTAGCTCCTGCATATGATCTGACTTTGCCTGTAATGGCTTCTCCCAGATGTTCTGGATAGGGTGACCAGATGAGGGGAATAAAATATCGGGACACATGGGGGGGGCTGAGCAAAAAAAAAAAAGCCGAGCGAGTCCCGGCTGAGGGGGGAAAAAAAGCCGAGCCAAGCGAGTCCCGGCTGAGGGAAAAAAACAAAACAGTGCTGCTTGCGGATATCTCTGTCCCGCGTCCCGACCGAAGATCGGTCAGGACGCGGGACAGAGACCGAAATATCGGGACGGTCCCGATAAAATCGGGACGTCTGGTCACCCTAGTTCTGGACTGGGTTGGGGTCTGGAAATGAGAGCAGGAAGTCCGTCTCTCTAGTGCTGTCAATGACACTTCCCCCCGCTACACCACACTGGCACCAAGGCAGTGTGGCAGAAGTTGTCTGATTTGAATGCAGGGAGGACAAAAGCCAGATGAGGGAAAGGAATAGATTGAGACAGGGAATCTGGCTTGCTGGGTGAGGGCAGAACCTGGGATTGGCTGGGTGTGTGTGTGTGGTGGGGGAGGGGGAGAGAAGGGAACTGGGATTGGGAGCCAGAGTGGGGGAGGAGAGGTTGGGACTGGTTGGGCAAGAGGATTGGAGCTGGGAGTACCTGAGGGAAATGGTGGGGAAGGCAACTGGGAGCCAATTGGCTGGCAGGAGAACACTAAGATTGGGCAAGGAGCTAAGGTAGAGGGAGAGACTGGGACTAGATGAGGAACCTGAGGAGGGAGACTAGGAATTGAAGACTCTGCAGGGGTGGGTAAAGAAACAGACAAGATTAGGAGCTGGCAGAGGGAAACTGGGACTGGTCAAGCGGAGAGGGAGAGATTGGGGGAGGAGGAGGAAGTTGGGACAGCAAGGCCAGAGAAGGAGACTAAGACTGGCTGGGCAAGGAGACGGAGGCTGGGATGAGAAGCCTGCAGAGTGGAGACTGGGTCTGGATAGGCAAAAAGAATGACACTGGAACAAGGAGCCAGGTGTGGAGATGAGACAGGACTGGCAGAGGGACAGGTTGGAGGTTAAGTGGTCAGGCTTTGGGGGAATGGACAAATGTATCTGTGCCCACACAGTCCCCTCCAGTGGCTAGAAGCCTAAATACTAAGAAGGGTGAATTGGAGTGCCTGTTATTAAATGAGGATATTGCTATAATAGGCATTGGGAGAAACTTGGTGGAATGAGGATTATCAGTGGGATATGGTAATACCAAGGTGCAAAATATATAGGAGCAACAGAGTATGTCGTGCTGGTGGAGGAGTGGCACTATATGTGAAAGAAAGCATAGAGTCAAATATAGTAAAAATCTTAAATGAATCAAATCCCTATGGATAGAAATGCCATGCTTGAAAAATAAGAATTTAGCAGTAAGAATATACTTCTGACGAGGATGATGATGGTGACTGTGAAAAGCTTACGGAGATTAGAGAGGCTACAAAGGCAGAAAACACAATAATAGGGGATTTCAACTGTCCTCATGTTGACTGGGTACGTGTCACTTCAACAAGGGATGCAGAGATAAAATTTCAGGATACCATAAATGACTGCTTTGTGGAGCAGTTCATCCTGGAAACCACAAGATGAGAGGCAATTCTGGATTTAGTCCTAAGTGGAGCACAGGATCTGCACCTGCTGGAGGCCAGCAGTGGAGATCCCAGGCGTGCTGAGACCCCGGGGGGGGGGGTGCAGGGCTGGGATCCCAGGGCCGGCAGCCAGGACCCCGGGGGAGTTTAATCGTTAACAGAAACCAATAAGCATCAAGTTTATTTGTTAACCGGTTAAACTTTTACATACCTAATGGAAACTTTTTAAAAGCACCATAATAGGGCTCAAACTAAATGTATATCCCTAATAATAATAATAATAATAAATAAATAAATAAAAATAACAAAAAAGCCACCCTGACTAAACAGCAGAGTGAAAGAGATGGTTAGAGCCAAAAACTCATCCTTCAAAAATATAACGTCAAATCCTAGTGAGGAAAATAGAAAGGAACACAAACTCTGGCTAATCAAATGTATAATAAGGCAGGCCAAGAAAGAATTTGAAGAGCGGCTAGCTAAGTACACAAACTAATAGCAACCTTTAAAAAAAAAATGGGAGCAGGAAGCCTACCAAACAGTCAGTGGGGCCATTGGATAATCAAGGCACTAAAGGAGCACGCAAGAAAGACAAGGCAGTGCGGAGAAACTAAATGAATTCTTGGTCTTCACTGTAGAGAACATGGGGAAGATTCCCACATCTGAGGCATTCTTTTTAAGTGACAAATCTGAGGAACTGTTCTAGATTGAGGTGTCAATAGAGGAGGTTTGGGAACAAATTGATAAACTAAACAGTAATAAGTCAACAGGACAAGATGGTATTCACCCAAGAGTTCTGAAGGAACTCAGATATGAAATTAGAGAACTACTAACTGTGTTATGTAACATATCACTTAAATCAACCTCTGCACCAGAGGAATTGGGAGTATCTAATGTAATGATGATTTTTTTTAAGAGCGGCCCAAACGTGATCCTGACAATTACAGGCCAGTAAGCCTAACTTCAGTACCAGTCAAACTGTTTGAAGCTATAGTAAAGAACAGAATTATCAGACACGTAGATAAACATGATATGTTGGGAAGAGTCAACATGGCTTTTGTAAAGGGAAATCATACCTCACCAGTCTATTAAAGGATGGCAACAAGCGTGTGGACGAGGGTGATCTAATTGCTATAGTGTTCTTGGAGTTTCAGAAAGCCTTCGACAAGGTCTCTCACCAAAGGCTCTTAAGTATACTAAGCAATCATGGGATCAGAGGTAGGGTCTTCTCATGGATCAGTAACTGGTTACAAGAGCGGAAATAAATGATGGGGGAATAAATCGTTAGTTTTCACAATGCAGAAAGGTGAATAACAGGTTTCCCCAAGGATCTGTATTGGGACCTGTGCTATTCAACTCATTCATAAATGATCTGGACAAAGGGGTTGAACAGTTCAGTGAGTTAGCAAAATTTTCAGATGATGCAAAATTACTCCAGATTTGTTAAGTCCAAAGCAACTGTGAAGAGTTACAAGTGGATCCCAATAAACTGGGTGACAAAAATGGCAGATGAAATTCATGCTAAGTACAAAGTAATGCATATTGGAAAATGTAGTCCCACTACTCTCACAATATACATATATACATACAAATGATGGGGTCTAAATTGGCTGTTATCACTGAAGAAAGAGAGATTCTAAACTCTCTGAAAACAACTGCTCAATGTGTGGCAGCAGTCAAAATATCAAACAATGTTAGGAACCATTAGGAAAGTGATAGATAATAAGACAGAAAATATCATAATGCCACTATATGAATCCATGATACGCCCACACTTTGATTATTGTGTTCAGTTCTTGTTGACCCATCTCAAAAAAGACATTAGGCAACAAAAATGATTAAGGGTATGGAACAGCTTCCATATGAGGAGAGATTAAAAAAAGACTGGAACTGCATCTTAGAGATGATTTAAGGGGGAATATGATGAAGGTCTATACAATCATGAATGGTATGGAAGAAATGAATAGGAAATTGTTATTTACCCTTTCACATAACACACAAATTAGGGGTCTTAGGGTAAATTTAATAGTCAGCAGGTTTAAAACAAGCATAAGGAAGTACTTAACACAACACACCATCAACCTGTGAAACTTGTTGCTAGGGAATGTTGTGAAGGCCAAAAGTGTGAGTTCAAAAAAGAATTAGATAAGTTCATGGAGGATAGGTCCATCAGTGTCTATTAGCCAAGATGGTCAGGGATGCAACCCCATGCTCTGGGTGTTCCTAAGCCTCTGATTGCCAGATGCTGGGACTGGATGACGGGATGGATCACTTGATAATTGCCCTGTTCTGTTCATCCCCTCTGAAGTATCAGGCATTAGCCACTGTTGGAAGACAAGACACTGGGGCAGATGGACTATTAGTCTGACCCAGTGGGGCCATTCTTAGTTTCTTAACCTTCATTTTTGTCACTTCCTAACTTTTGAGTGCTTGACTTCCCAAACTTAATGATGATGTTTTAATGAAGGTGGGTTTTTGTTTTTGTGGGGGGTTTTTTGGTTTTTTTTGTAGGTAGCATGTTTTAGGCCAACCTTAACTGACACACAACGTGGTTTTGGTCTATGTATTCATATGAAAATTGAGATAATTATTTGGTTTGTGAGATTCTATCTGTTCATAACTATTGATGTAATGAGGTTAAGTATTGATAATTTTATAATAGCAAAAAGGATAGTTGATTGGTTCACTTTTTTCCTCTGTCCTTTGTCTTCCATGAGGTCTTAATTGGTTTTTTGAAGCACACAGTAAAATTTCTGCTCACCCAGGGATTAATTTTGACAGTTAGTAAGATATTTATTTTTTTATCATCATAATTATGGCTATAGTGTAAAAATAAATGTTGTGACTGGTCCAGTGAATTTTTATGAAACTTTTTCAAGGCTGAGATAAAGTAATACAAGACATCTATAATATCAAATTAACAAATGCAGTGTTACAGCCGTGTTGGTCTCTGGGTAGTAAAGAGACGGGTGGTTGAGGTTATACCTTTATTGGATCAATTTCTGTTGGTGAGACAGACCAGCTTTCGAGCTTACACAGAGCATTTCTGAAGAAGATGGTCTGTCTCACCAACAGAAGCTGAATCAGTAAAGTATTACCTCAACTACCTTGTCCATCAAATTAATGAATTAAACTTAGAATAATAAAATAAATATTGGAGCTAAGCCAGTATATAACAGAATACTGACAATATAATAATGCACTTTTGTTAGTGTCTACAATAGAATGTAAATCAATAATATAAGAATAACGGAAGTTGTGTCTTCAGCTTTGAATTACAATAAAATGGTGAAATTGTGTACAGGTGTGCTTGAACTCTTATCTAATAACAAGACCTATTTTCATGTTCTTCAACTTGTCTGTGCAGGTTTGGTGCACTAAAAATCCAAGCTGTTAAACTTGGAGTCATGTGACTTATCTAAATCCTTACTTCTCAGTCACCTCAGTGATCTGTTTGTGTATTCAGAGCAGGCAGCTCAGTCAATCTCTTCAAAGATGACATAGTTTTGAGACAATCATCCTTCTGCTATTAACTATTTCTGAATCTCCTATCAGAGACAGCATATATTTTGGGGAGTTTAATAGTAGCTTTTTTTTAAATAATAAAAATGATAGCTGGCACTTTTAATAGCACTTTCCATGGGAGGATCTTGGAACTCATTGCAAATATTCATTAAACCTGTTAAGTAACTATTATGCAGTTGAATATGCAGAGACATACAGAGGAGACTTCTTGAGAATTGTATAGCCTTGTAGTACTGTTGCCAAATGACAGTGTGTATTTTGGTTTTTGGCTCATCATATATTTAAAGTGGCAAGCCTGTTACAATAGGGAAGCATAACTTGTTGTACATTGATTAGGATATAAATTCACTTCACGTTTTTCTAGGTGTTTATTAAGTTAGTGCAAAAAGAGAAATTGCCCTACATGTGTGACTGCCACATGCTAACAATACTGATTTTTAAAACATTTAAATAGACTCTTGGAAAGTGCATTGCAAACTATTGGCTTTTATCACTGAGTAGGTTTTCTATGTATTTCCAGGTAAATTGCCTCCAAAAGGGGTCATACATTATCCATTGGTCTCCTTGGCCCAGTTTCAAGGCTGTGGTGCACACTAATCTTAAACAGTTGAAGTTAAACTGAAGTGACTTGTATAAATCCTTACTTCTCAATTACTGCTTCTGCAAAGTAACCAAACTAAAGAGAATTCCTCTCATTTGTCATGTACGGTTTTGGGAGTATTTTGATATCTAAATGAAAATGGAATACACACTACTTAAAAGTCGCAATATTAAAACAAAAAAACTTCAAAAACAGACTCCAAGGAGAAACTGCTGAATTGGAATTAATTTGCAAATTGGACACCATCAAATTAGGTTTGAATAAAGACTGGGAGTGGATGGGCCATTACACAAGGTAAAACTATTTCTCCATGCTTATCTTCCCCCTGCCCCCTACAGTTCCTTATATCTCCTTGTCAAGTGCTGGAAATGGGCCATTTTCATTACCACCACAAAGACCTTTTTTTTTCTCTCCTGCTGACAACTGATCATTCTCCTTATAATGTGTATGGTAAGATCCATTGTTTCATGTGTGTATATATATATCTTCCTTCTGTATTTTCCACTGCATGCATCCGATGAAGTGAGCTGTAGCCCACGAAAGCTTATGCTACAATAAATTTGTTAGTCTCTAAGGTGCCACAAGTACTCCTGTTCCTTTTTGCGGATACAGACTAACACGGCTATTACTCTGAAAC
>QXTE01000036.1:1511557-1609222 GCA_003942145.1 Platysternon megacephalum | reverse complement strand
CCCCCCCACCACCCACAGCCCTCTGCCCTGTACCCCCGACCTCCACCACACCCCCAGCCTTCTGCCCTGCACCTCCACACACCCCCAGCCCTCATCCCTGCCCCCCTCCTCCCCCCCAGGTCTGGGGTCCCAGCTGCCAGCCCCATGCCTTTTAAAAGATCAGCATTTTAATTTAATTTTAAATGAAGCTTCTTAAACATTTTGAAAACCTTGTTTACTTTACATACAACAATAGTTTAGTTATATAATATAGACTTATAGCGAGAGACCGTCTAAAAAACATTAAAATGTATTACCGGCACACGAAACCTTAAATTAGAGTGAATAAATGAAGACTCGGCACACCACTTCTGAAAGGTTGCCTACCCCTGCTCTATAATGAAGGAATCACTATCACAATTTCCATTTTATTTTTTTATTTTTTTTATCTGTAGATATATAAAGTGTACCTGTTGTAAGCCTTTGGCAGCACATACATTATACAATTTTTGTATCTGTTAGTAAAAAATAAAAAAACCTTAGCCAATAATATAAAACAAAACAAAACCAATTTATCTTACCAGCCATTCCAGCATGGTAAAACACTGGGCCTTACAGCATTCCCCTGATGGTCAACAAACTGGTGCGCTTTTGAATCTGAAAGGGAAACAGATTCCATAATTGACACACTTCCATTGAGCTCGTCCTATCCCCAGGAATCCAAGTTCAAATTTTCAACTTGTAGCAGAAGCTCAACCCATTTAATCTCAATGGTTATGAATGTATGTAAGGAAAGGCAATCTCTAAGGTAGCCAGGACCTAAATTACATAGGGCTTCCCAGATCAAAGTCCACGCTGCACTTAGAAGCCAGTTCAGTCTAAGGAGAACAGGTGAAATGTCTGCATGGCTGGCACCATGTTAGCATTTGAGTGAGCAGATATGTTCTACACTAATTTAAATTTGACTATCCTTCCAGGATAAACCTATGTAAATAATATTGTAGCAGTTTAATCTGGGAGTCAGAAAAACAGGTATACTTGAGCTGAGTACTGTATCAGAGAGACTTGTTAACCTCCTAACCCAAGCACATGTTAAAAGGAATATTATTCACCCCAGGAGTACCTCTAGATTGCAAATATTTAGGTGAGTGTGATCACAGACCCCTTAATAGAGAGTGTAAGTGATGCTGCCAACTGGTGTAGTTTCTTGTGCCAAACAGCATTAACACCTAGGTCTTTTTTTGACCCGAGCTCTATCTCCTTTGTGCTTCGGCCCTGTGGCAAGAAGTTCCACAATTTAATTACACATTGTGTGAAAAAGTATTTCCTTTTAGAGGCTTTGAATTTCCCATCTTTAATTTCATAGAATGTCACCTTGTATTTGTGCTATAAGAATGGACGGTTCTAAGGTAAACCATCCCAATCTTTTCAATCTCTCTTCATATGAGAATTTTTTCATGCTCATAATCCTCAGCACAGGGGACTGGACTTGATGACTTCAAGGTCCCATTAGCGCAACATTTCTGTGTTTCTGTGATTTTTTGACTCCTTTCTGTGAATTCCCTCTAATTCTGTAATATTTCTTTTGAGATGGGGTGACCAGTACTGGATACAGTGTTCCAGATGAGGCTGCACCATTGATATATATGATATTAAGATAAAATACATAAGGAATAGGATGGACAGTAACACCTTGTTTGAGTAGTCTGCTTGATGTACTCATTTTGCATGCCATTGCACAGAATGCTTTTTCAGCTTGTAACTATTTCATAATACAGCTGTTTTTTTTAAGCTCTGGGAACAAACTAAAAAATATGTGCAATACCATGTGTGCATGCAGTTCAGTGGTATTCTTTTGAAAGGAATGAATACAATCTGTCTTGTGCACAGAGGTCAGGTTGGGGGAAAGTTACACCACACACAAAATAAACATTTCCCCCTTGAGAAGTCACTCACAATAGATTGTGCAGATGTTGAAAAGATACTCTTGCATCCTTGGGCTCAGGTCCACCTCACTGGAGTCAGAAAACATCCATGCATTCTGGTGATCTCCTTGTGCTTGGCTTCCCGTGGAGAAGCATGTATGTCCCTATGGGCTTCTTGAGCTTGGCTTCAGTTTGGGGGGAGGGGGTCCCTGCTTCTGTTACCCCACTGGGGTCTGCTGGACTCCTTGGGATTGGATACTTCTTGTTTTAGAGGAGGGAAAATGTCAGGAGAGTAGTACCAGTCTACTTACTCTTGCCAAAATGAGCTGTCAGTCACTATAGAGTGTATAGATACTCATAATATAATCCTCCTTGTCCTTTCTTATGTGTTGATGAACAATGAAATAGCTTAACATTGGGCATATGAGTTAACATTCATCAAGATTAATGGAACAGTTCACACCTCTGAGTTATTGTTACATATTCTGCAAATGTAGGCCCATATCACTGCAGCAGTTGATTCACGTCTTTGAAGCTATCTCAGCATAGCCATAACAACTAAGGATTTAGATTTGGGAGAAGAAGACAGCATGGAGGAGGTGCTGGTATGCTATACTGCTGTGTATAGTTTGTTTGAGCGAATAGAGATTCAACTAGAAATGAGAGAAGGCTAATGTAGTGCCCATCTTTAAAAAAGGGAAGAAGGAGGATCCGGGGAACTACAGGCCAGTCAGCCTCACCTCAGTCCCTGGAAAAATCATGGAGCAGGTCCTCAAGGAATCAATTCTGAAGCACTTAGAGGAGAGGAAAGTGATCAGGAACAGTCAGCATGGATTCACCAAGGGCAAGTCATGCCTGACTAACCTAATTGCCTTCTATGAGGAGATAACTGGGTCTGTGGATGAGGGGAAAGCAGTGGATGTGTTATTCCTTGACTTTAGCAAAGCTTTTGATACGGTCTCCCACAGTATTCTTGCCGGCAAGTTAAAGAAGTATGGGCTGGATGAATGGACTATAAGGTGGATAGAAAGCTGGCTAGATCGTCGGGCTCAACGGGTAGTGATCAACGGCTCCATGTCTAGTTGGCAGCCGGTTTCAAGCGGAGTGCCCCAAGGGTCGGTCCTGGGGCCGGTTTTGTTCAATATCTTCATTAATGATCTGGAGGATGGCGTGGACTGCACTCTCAGCAAATTTGCAGATGACACTAAACTGGGAGGAGTGGTAGATACGCTGGAGGGTAGGGATAGGATACAGAGGGACCTAGACAAATTAGAGGATTGGGCCAAAAGAAACCTGATGAGGTTCAACAAGGACAAGTGCAGAGTCCTGCACTTAGGACGGAAGAATCCCATGCACTGTTACAGACTAGGGACCGAGTGGCTAGGCAGCAGTTCTGCAGAAAAGGACCTAGGGGTTACGGTGGACGAGAAGCTGGATATGAGTCAACAGTGTGCCCTTGTTGCCAAGAAGGCTAACGGCATTTTGGGCTGTATAAGTAGGGGCATTGCCAGCAGATCGAGGGACGTGATCGTTCCCCTCTATTCGACATTGGTGAGGCCTCACCTGGAGTACTGTGTCCAGTTTTGGGCCCCACACTACAAGAAGGATGTGGAAAAATTGGAAAGAGTCCAGCGGAGGGCAACAAAAATGATTAGGGGGCTGGAGCACATGAGTTATGAGGAGAGGCTGAGGGAACTGGGATTGTTTAGTCTGCAGAAGAGAAGAATGAGGGGGGATTTGATAGCTGCTTTCAACTACCTGAGAGGGGGTTCCAAAGAGGATGGATCTAGACTGTTCTCAGTGGTACCAGATGACAGAACAAGGAGTAACGGTCTCAAGTTGCAGTGGGGGAGGTTTAGATTGGATATTAGGAAAAACTTTTTCACTAGGAGGGTGGTAAAGCACTGGAATGGGTTACATAGGGAGGTGGTGGAATCTCCTTCCTTAGAGGTTTTTAAGGTCAGGCTTGACAAAGCCCTGGCTGTGATGATTTAGTTGGGATTAGGTCCTGCTTTGAGCTGGGGGTTGGACTAGATGACCTCCTGAGGTCCCTTCCAACCCTGATATTCTATGATTCTATGAATGATTGAAACAAATGGTTATGATGCAAAACAAAAGCATAAAACATGAACTAGGGCCTACATTTATTAATAGTTACCTTTCCTAGATAATAAAGTAGGTCACCCCCACCTCCAAAGTTCAGTCTGTTGCAGAGCTGTCTGGCTTACCAGAGATCAGGATCCAATCTTTCATGAAACATCCCTGCTCAACAAGACATCTTCTCAGTGAATGGGTGCAGAGTGTCTTTCTCTATCCTGTGATATGCTGAATCAGTTTTTTGTCTTTATTCGCAGATAGGTCAATGCCCTATCTGTTATAATGTTCCTTTTTACCTCCAAGTGGTTGGAATTTTTGACGTTATCTTTGATGGTTTTTCCTTGGCTGTTCTGTGATGGGGCACGGGTAGACAATTGAACCTTATATTACATCACTAGCTGATGAGGCAGGGGACAACTCCCTCCCACTTGAATGGGCCATCACTGAGACAAATGGTTCCCTGGTGACTAATGTTTACTCCAAGACCATAAGGAATAGTTTTCAATATAGTTACATTATTCCTCAAATATTACCTGTAGAAACATCTCAGTGATTGAGTATTAATGGTTAAGGCTGCGTGTCTGTCACGGAGTTCACTGACTCTGTGACTTTCCATTACTTCTGCAGCATCCAGTGCTGGTTCGGGCTGCCCAAGCCAGGCAACCCCTGGGCCAGCAGCAGCAATTTGGGGGCGTGGGAGGGGGCTCAGGGCAGGGGGTTGGGGTGCAGGGTGGCACTTACCTGGGGGTGGGGGCTCCCCATCTCCCACTGGCATGTCCCTGTGGCTCCTAGGTGGAGGGGCCAGGGGGCCCCGCGCACTGCCTGCAGGCGCCGCCCCCACAGCTCCCATTGGCTGCAGTTCCTGGCCAATGGGAGCTGCGGAACCGTCGCTTCTGGCGGGAGCAGCGCGTGGAGCCCCCCTGGCGACCCCTCCCCCTAGGAGCTGCAGGGACATATCGGTCGGAGCCGGGTAGGGAGCCCGCCAGCCCCCCAATCCTCCTCCCCTCCCCCATCACCAGCAGGGGTCCCGGGCTGTGCGCTGCGGCCCAGCCCCCAGCCAGCATGGGTCCCAGGCCATGTGCCACCACCTGCACCTCACCCCAACATCAGTGGAGGTCCCGGACCACGCGCTGCCTTCTCCCCAGCACCAGCGGGGACCCAGGTTGTGCGCCACCACACACCTCCCCCCAGCACCAGCAGGGGTTCAGGGCCACCGCCCAGCATCTGCTGTGCCCCCAGACTGCTCCCCCACCGAGCATCCCCAGCCCAAGTTTTTGTTAGGGATATATAGTAAAATCATGGACAGGTCGCAGGCCATGAAGTTTTGTTTACTGCCAGTGACCTGTCCATGACTTTTAGTAAAAATACCCGTGACTAAAACAGCCTTATTGATTTACAAGCTTTCAATACAGACTTCACATGCTATCCTTCATGGATAAATGGATAAATAACATGAAAGTGGTGTATAGTGAGTTTGTCAGGTTTGAGACAGGAGTTGCTTGTAAAGATTAGTGAACCTTTTGCCAGCCACCTTCTCTCCCCCTCTCTCCGCTCCCTTTGGTATTGCAAAATGTTTTCTTTATTCCAGTGCAAAGGCTTAAGGAACGTTTAAAATTGAAATACCAACTCTGTTAGGGGCTTGTTAACAGCAGTATCTGATGAAGACCTGAACACCCATTTGTTCTCCAAAAGGAATGCACTCTTTGGCTTATTACAGAATTTTACGTTTTCTTTCCCCCTGAAAATGGTGCGCAGTAAAATTATGAAAATATCTTCCTGAACTTTTGTCCCCCAACCCTCTGCCAAATAGGAAAGAGGTTTTGCTTCATAAGAACTCGAAGAACCCACAATGTGGTGTAGTAAGATATAATTTAACTTGCCAGTCAAAGAAAGAAAATCCAAGGACTTTTGTTCTGTACAGTGGTCATACCCAGGATGACCAAGGTTCTAGATTCACTTTAGCTACTGTAAAGAGATGAAGGTTTACAATGCCCAGTTGTACAAATTAACAGGCAAGTATCCTGTTTTGTTTCACTCTCCAAAACAATCAGGGCTTTTTTTAGCTCGTTTCTGTGTCCATCTCCTGGTGGAGTGTGGAAAAGCATCTGTTAAAAGGCAATCCACTTGGCACTTACTTCACACCTTCACAAAATACTACAGAGCTAACACATTGGTAGACATCTCTGTTTGCATGCAGAGTCTTTGGGCGGTTGGTTCTGCTTTGATTTGGTAGGGTCTCACCAGTCCATGGACACCAGTCCATGTCTGATCTGTGGGGTTCATGATTTTTTCCCCCCAGGAGTACTGGTAATAAGAACCCTTCTGCACGGACGGCTGCTGCATCACAGAAAAAATACAATTTCTTAACAGGTACTTGTTTTCTGTAGTCTGCCTATATCAGTGTAGACATCCACCAGATCATACAAGTTAGGATCAGAGATTTAATCTCCTTTTCACACATCTCTTATATGCAGAGAGGCTGCTTGGGGAGGTAGGGAGCCTTTTGTTCAAATTCTGAAGGAGATCTCCATTTTTTTCTCACTCTAGCTCAGGGGTCGGCAACCTCTGGCACGCGGCTCGCCAGGGTAAGCACCCGGGCGGGCCGGGCCAGTTTGTTTACCTGCCGCGATCGGCCGAACCTGCCGCCGCGGCAGGGAAACAAACTGGCCCGGCCCGCCAGGGTACTTATCCTGGCGAGCCGCGTGCCAGAGGTTGCTGACCCCTGCTCTGGCTCTTTAATCTCGAAGGGCGATAGCATTAGTAAGAATGGGTTGTTACGCAGTTCTTCCAGCTATAGAATCTGTGGGCTAAGGTGAGAGCTGTTAGGAGGAGCTGAGTCAAAGGCATAGAAAGTATTCAGGTAGGTTACTGGCTGCCATTTTTCTAAATGTTACTCCTGAGGGAATTTTGCATCACTGTGCGTGTGCAGAATTCATGTCCCCTGCAGATTTCTTTGCTTCCCCGCAGAAAAATGACTTCTGACGGGAAAGCAAAGGGAAGCCACAAGAGCAGTCCCATACCCCTCTCTGGCAGTGCAGGTAGGTTGGTTTGGGTGCCCAGAGCAGCTAGTAGGAACGTAAATTACCACTGGGGGGGATGGACAGTCGTGTATTTAAGAGAGTGACACTCTGTCCCTCTCACTCACTATTGTGGCACGCTCGGCGTGGAGGGGCAGGGCTTCGGGGTGTTTATGAGGAAGTAGGAGTGGGGCAGGCTCTGTCCCCTCAGGAAGAGCAGAATGTATACTCCAGAGGGAATTCTGCACCACTGCACAATGCAGAATTTTGCAGAAATTAACGTGCACACAGAATTTCCTTTCTCCCACAGAAATGGGCTGCAGTGCTGCTAGCTGCCACTAGGGGCCACTGGACCTAGCAGAGCCCTGCTCACACAAAGAAGACACTGCTGGGGGGGAGGGAGAGGGAGCTAGAGGGTTCCTGGGAGCTGCAGTTCCCAGCATGTCCTGAGGGTGGCACGCAGGAAACTCCAGGCAAGCCTGGTACCGAGCATCAGGATGTTTCTCCCTCTGGATCTCTGGGAGTGGAGGGGTGTGGGTATCTGGGTCGGGGGGGGGGCATAGATGGACTCTGGGGGGGACGGGGTTCAGGTGTATTGGCTGGGGGAGCGTGACTGGGCTCTGTGGGGGGGAGGGGTTGTGGGTGTCTGGGCCCCCGGCGGGGCTTGGGGCGGGGGGAGGGGCAGAGAAACAGGAACTGGATTGTCATAGGGGTTTCTTTAACTCTACTCCTGGGGGAATTTTTGTGTGAGTGTATTGTTACAGACATACTTGCTCAGAGGTATTTTGAAATAAATTACCAAAATAATTGAAACTGGCTTGATTATGTAGTGTTACCTTGACAAATAAAATTTGCAGAATTTTAAAATGTGTGCAGAATTTTTATATGCACTGCTCTCTTTGGGCTCAGTTCTGCAAATCCATAGGTACTTGTATGAGTGCTAGAAGTCCCATTGAAGTAACTTCTCCACATGACACCAAAAGGGGAAATTATGCTTGCATGAGCAGTGACTAGGGTTGCCAAGTTTCTAATCACACAAAACCAAATACCCCTGCCCTGCCCCTTCCCCGATGCCCCGCCCCCCCCACGCTCCATCCCCCCTTCCTCTGTCGCTCACTCTCCCCCACCCTCACTCACTTTCACTGGGCTGGGGCAGGGGTTTGGGTGCAGGAAGGGGGCTGAGGGCTCCAGCTGGGGGTGCGGGCTCTGGGGTGAGGCCAGGGATGAGGGGTGCGGGCTGCGGGAGAGGGCTCCGGGCTGGGGCAGGGGGTTGGAGTGGTGGGGTATGGGCTGGGGGTGCGGGCTCCGGGTGGGACCAGAAATGAGGGGTTCTGGGTGTGGGAGAGAGCTCTGGGCTGGGGGTGCGGGCTCTAGGGTGAGGCTGGGGATAAGAGGTTTGGGGTGCAGGAGGGGCTGGGGTAGGGGGTTGGGGTGCTGAAGAGGGTTCGGAGTGCAGGGTCCTGGCAGTGCTTACCATGGCTTCCAGGAAGCGGCCGCCAGGTCTCTGCAGCCCCTACACACATGGGGGGCCAGAGAGGCTCTGTGCACTGCCCTCGCACGCACAGCCACTACCCCCGCAACTCCATTGGTTGTGGTTCCCAGCCAATGGGAGCTGCGGAGCTGGCCCTCAGGGCAGGGGCAGCGTGCAGAGCCTCCCTGTCCGCCCATGCATGTAGGGGCTGCAGGGACCTGGTGGCCGCTTCCAGGAACCGCGCGGAGCTAGGGCAGGCAGGGAGCCTGCCTTAGCTCCTGGCCCCCACTGTGCCGCCGACTGGACTTTTAGCAGTGCGGTCTGTGGTGCCAACCAGAGCTGCCAGGGTCCCTTTTCGACCGGGCGTTCTGGTCTAAAACTGGACGCCTGGCAACCCTAGCAGTGACTATTTGAGTAAGAGTTTGCAGAATCATGCTCTGTATAACTAGTATACAATGCAACAACAGGCTGTATTTTCATTAAAAGGGAAATGGGGTTAGTGTTGACAGTGCTGTGAGATAACCTGTAGTGAAAAGTTGTACACAGCGTGATGTAGAATGATTAGCTTTACAACATGAATTTTTAATTATTTTAGACATGATATGCTATTCTGTTTTAAAAAGTGAAACTAATTATAAATATTATTTCAGTTACTATGTGTTCTTGCAATTAAAAGAAGTGGGTGAATAGTTTCAAGGTTATTTGATGAGAATACTCTGTTTCAGCTGAAAATTAAATTTTGTCAATTAATAACTGAATTACTTTTTGAACCAGATCAAATGCTATTTAAATAATTATGGAAAAATCAGTTTGTACAGTGTAACTGAAATAGCATAATAAAAAGCTGTTCATTACAAAGGAAAGCAAAGTTTTTATTTTAAAAAAAAATATATATTATTCAGATTCTTTACAAGTCTTACTAGATTTTGGCAAGTAAAGTTCAAATACATAACTTTGTCTTGAAACGTTGATCATAATAGGTTCTTTAGAATAAAACAAAATATTTATATTAATCATATTAAAAACATAAACTTAGTTTATTTTTCTCTAAACTCTGATGGAAAACACCAATAATCCCCTTTCATTGTTGCTGAAAACCTTTCATTGGCATTCTACAATTTTTAAAAGAGTAAAAGTACAAATAACAGTTGATGTCTGTGGAGTGGGTAGATGCTGGCAAATTGTCTCTTTGCTAGGCTGTCATTCATGCTACAGGATAAACTGACTAAGGACTGCTGTCTGCTCTCATGGGTGAAGATATCAGCAGGGCTTCTTGAGTGAATTGCCTTAGTTTTGTAAGTTATTTAATACTGCTTGATATAAAGCTTTTTACTTCAGTCTGGCTTATTTTATGTGCAGAATATGGAGATTTTTACAGAATCTTTTAGAACTATATATTTTGAATTTGTATTTATTTTCTTAATGTAAGCGCTGAAGCAATAGGTGCTCTTTATAAATTAAATTACAAATGAAATATATAGTGCCACAGCACCTTAGGCAGTTTACATTAAAGAAAAGAGATTAAAAATTTACAAAATATAAGTCTAAAAGATTCTCTCTATATTTGTATCCCACTTTCCTGTGCTAAGAATAAGTGACAGAATAAATTAATTACCCATTTTTGAATTGACATTTTTTTCTATTTTTGAATGAGTTCAAGAAACAAAGATGACCTGTCTTTTAAATGTTTTGACTCTTGTAGCTCCTCCTAGTGGCAATTGAAACTTCCACTCGGAACTGTCTGAATTTCAATCTATATATATATGGCTTTACCTGACTCCTTTTCAGATTTTACATGACACTTTCTAAAAACAGCTCTCACAGCCGCTAGTAGGAGCAAAAAAGCTGAAAACTTTAAATGCCTATCTTTCCAGTGAAGTCAGTAGCAGATAGAAAACAACATTCATAAACAGGAAAAATAGGATGTAAACATTTTTATACTTTGTTTTTGTTATCTTAAGCTATTTCTTTAGAATAAATAATATACCTGCAAATACTAAGTTTAAATGATGAAAAGCCCTTTTTTGATTTTTGTTTATGTAATAAGCCCATATAAACTTCAAACTGAAATTTATTTTAACAGAAAAATCCCCCATATTTGAATATTGTAGGATTGCTGACTTCATTCATTTATTTTTGTTTCCTCCCCGTTTAGAAATTATTGAAGAATATACTTAAAACATTTTACAAATGCAAAGATGTGTAAGGGAAAATGGTGGTAGTGGGTGGGGCGGGAAGGTTAGACCAAAGGCCCATCCACCTTTCTAGTTAGTATCTTATTAAGGAAAATTGCACCCAAGTTGATCAGTGAGCAATTAGGAATTTCATAAGATAAGTGTTTCTCCCCTGTGAATAAGCTGTTTAAATGATTGACTAGCTGGTGTTTGTATAGGACTTTGAAGATGTAGAGTAGCAAATCAAAAATACATAAAGATTTTATAATAGAATATTGTTGGTTCACACTTCATTAAATCATAAACCAAAAAGTTAGTAGTAATAACCGAATTTTTTTAATTTTTATCTAAGTGCAGACTTGTAGTTGATTTATACACCCTAGAGTTGGGGGCAGCAGCAACACAAGTCAGTCAGCCCTGTCTTTAAACTGACCGATGTTGTATTGGGATTGTGTTTGTGCATGTTCTGTGGCACTACCCAATTAGCAAGCATAGTGGTTATTGTTTTAGGACATGTAGAACCTAGAGGTGGCCTCGTTCATACCTATTATATCTCAGGTATGGGTCCATAAAGCCACACTGTACTTACAAGGAACACTGTCCAAGTTTTCTCTTCCACGTCTCCGGTGTTGGACAAGGTTGGATTGTAACAGCTTTACCGTTACTTGGAGAGAGCTCTGTTATTGTCACACACAATACCTAGAAAACACCAGTGGGGGTCAAAAGGGAGAGATGACAGCCCTTTCTAGAGGAGCCTGTTATCTAGGATTAGGGTGGTGGGATAACAGGTTATCTTTCCCAATAACAGCAGAGAGGCTCAGATCTCCAGATCACAAAAGTAAATGCCCCATGCTTCAGAGCAGTGAGAGACACAAGTGTACTTTCTAATGGGTGAAAAAGCACTTTTCTTTCCTTTAATTTATGTACAAAACCCTTGTGAGCCCTGGCTGTTTTCCTTTGGGTAATTTCACATTTTAATAGTTCAGTTTTTAAAAATCCCATATACATCATGGATTTCATATACGTCATTCTATCGTGGCATGCAGAGATGTGCAAATGTATGAAGGAAGTACTCCAATTTGAAAGAAAAACAAATTCTCTTTTTTAAATTATTTGGTCATAAACAGCTACCTATTTTTCCTAGAGAATATGCCAGGGATTTACTGTAATTCACAAACTAATATGCAAAAGCAACATTAAGGATCCTGTAGGACACTTTTCAATAATATTTTTAAACCTTGTTTCTGGAGACAATGAAATGTTTACTGTGGCTGATGACATGATAGTTTAGTTTATCTGGAATTTATCATGACACTTATGCACAAGGTTTAAGACTACAATTAAAATTTAGTAGAATGTAGGTAGTGACTACTTCTAAACTTGGGAATTGTAGAACATTAAAAAACTGTTAAGACAGTTTCTTAATACCTTTTCCATTCAGCAGCTATTCAGACATTTGAAGTGGTTTACTGGATTTTTGCTTCCCTCTAGTCCTGTTTTACGTACACACTAAAAGTGACTGTTTGAAAGAGCAGATTATCTCCATACAGCAGATGAATTTCATGTCCTATTTCAAATTCTTATATTTAGCTGATTACGTTGGATAAGTGTGGTTGCTTGAGTAAGATTTATTGACTGCTTTATCAGGAAGGTCTGATTATGACCTGAATTTATGACCCAAATTTGTGACCCAGTATTATTTCTAACTCCAGTTTTCACACACTTGGTTATGGAAGCACAACAATCTTTTGGAGCTTAACAGAAAAAAGTACTTAAGATGATATGATAAATGTTGCTTCACTTCAGAAGTGGAGTACTTTACTTATTTGGATTTTTAGGAGACTACAAATCAAGATTAAATGCTATTTCAGAACATGCGGGCAACATGTTTTATGACAAAAGTCTACATTACACCAATTTCATTTTCAGTGCTTGTTAGAGGAGCGGACTTAATACAATGGAAACAAAATATTACGACGAGTCAGAATGGATCAAAGCAAGCCACTTTTCACAGTTTGTCCCAGCTTCTTCCAAGTTCTACTAGGCATTGAGAAACTTCCTCCTTTTTATTACTGTACTTGCATTTCTTATCTACTTTGACTTGGTTCCACTTCACAGACTAATCAATCATCCAGTTTCAGTGACTTTTGCCAACTCAGAAAAGTCTGATTACCCACAGGCCTTCATGGCTAAGTCTAATAATTAGGGCACTACCAAATTCACGGTCCATTTTGGTCAAATTCACGGTCATAAGATTTTTAAAATTGTAAATGTCATGATTTAATCTATTTAACACTGAAATTTCACGGTGTTGTAATCGTAGGGTTCCTGACCCAAAAAGGAGTTGTGGGGGGGTCACAAGGTTTTTGTAGTGGGGGGGTTGCAGTACTGCTACCCTTACTTCTGTGCTGCTGCTGGCGGTGGTGCTGCCGTCAGAGCTGGGCAGCTGGAGAGCAGCGGCTACTGACTGAGAGCCCAGCTCTGAAGGCAGTGTCACCACCAGCAGCAGTGCAGAAGTAAGGGTGGCATGGTATGGTATTGTCACCCTTACTTCTGCACTGCTATTGACAGGGCGCAGCCTTCAGAGCTGGTCCTCTGACCAACAGCCGCCGCCGCTCTCTGGCTGCCCAGCTCTGAAGTCAGCACAGAAGTAAGGGTGGCAATACCGCGACCCCTCTACAATAACCCTGTGACCCACCCCCCACCCCTCCGCAACTCCCTTTTGGGTCAGGACCCCCAATTTGAGAAACGCTGGTTTCCCCCTGAAATCTGTATAGTATAGGGTAAAAGCACACAAAAGACCAGATTTAACGGTCCGTGACGCATTTTTCATGGTTGTGAGTTTGGTAGGGCTCTACTAATAATATCTGGGTTCACAGGTCTCCTGACAGGACCCACAGTAGTTTCATTAAATGTAGACAGTACTGTTCACCCACTTGTAAATGTTACGCATTTTTTTTAAATATCAAAAACATGTAAATCTCTTTTGATGAGAAAATGGATTTAGACTTATGTCAGACTCCCATGTTGCTGAGTCACAATCATCTTTTCAGAAATAGGCTCTGAAATGCAAATTTTAATTAAAACAATCCTTTATTTTAAAATTTCAGTTTGCAGATAAAAGGGAAGGCTTTGTATATTAAGTTTGATTGCCTTGTTGAACAAAATGGGTACAGTTTTCTGTAGAAATTGAACCACTGCCAAGAAAGGTCAATAGTTAAGCCTATGATGCTGCACCGCATCCCCTATAAAACTGTGTCTAGTTTATATTAACTGTTTTTACGGTCAGTTAAAATTTTTATATTAATTTTATTGACACTTATTTGAATTTTTGTGCCACTTGTAATGCTTTGTGTGCCATGGAATGTGGCACTTGTATTCTTAAATTGTCAGTGGTAATCTAAGAAACAGAAATATTGACTGAATATTGCAAATCCCAAGCATTTAAACAATTATTATGGAGGTATTCTGCTATCTCTTTGATGGCTCTGAGAATTTTTCTTTTACAGAGTGGATATACAAGTTTAAGTAGTTAAATTTAAGATATCTTCGTATAATAAAATTTATTTTAATCCTCCTAACTTCATCCAAACTGAAGTGATCCATCTGAAGTTTCATAGACATGGTCTTCTTATGGGGTAGAACTTCTCTGGAAAGTTTTGGGGCATTGTACAACGCATTGGTAAGACCTCATTTGGAATACTTTGTACATTTCTGGTCATCCATGTTCAAGAAAAATGAATTTAAACTGGAACAGGGGCAGAGAAGAGCTACTAGGATGACTGGGGAATGGAGGGCCTATCTTATGAGAAGAGCCTGGAAAAGCTTGGCTTTCAAAAAAAGAAGGCTGATAGGGGTTATGATTGCTCACTGTAAATACACTTGGGGGTGAGGGGGTGGGGGGAAGGGGTAAATGCCAGGGAGGGTGAAGAGCTATTTAAGCTAAAGGACAGCGTTGGCACAAGAACAAATGGGTGTTAGCTGACCATGAACAAATTCAGGTTGGAAATTAGAAGAATATCTCTAACTGTTAGAGGGTAAGGTTCAGGAATAGATGCTTAGTAGGAGTTGTGGGGGCAAATAGCTTAATTATTTTTGAGAAAAAGCTGGAAAAATTTGAGTGCAGTTGTACAACAGCATTGGTCAACAGCGCTGCGGCTCGCTTCCAGTTTATATCTTATGTCCCTAAAGCTCGTGCTTCATAGTATCAGCTGGCCACCAGCAGGGGTCAGGAAGGGATTCCCCCTCCCCGATGTACTTTGGGAGGCTGTAACAGACTGTACCCCTGTATTCACCCCTTGCGTACTATTGTAATAATTTTTGTACAAAGTATGCCTGTGAGGTATCATTTGAAAACTCATAATTTGCTGGTCACTATTGTCCTGTTAAAACGTATAGCAACACTGTATGTAATGTTTTAGTAATACATGTACAGTAAAATCTTATAACATGTTCCAAGTCTGGGGAGTGGCCTAACCAGTTTCTCAGAGACAAAGGGCACACTAATGTCTCACCAAGGTGTAAACAAGGTCAATGGGCCATTACCTGCTAAATGGCCATTCTTTGGCAGGAAATGGGGAAGGGGGCCTGGGAGAAAAATCTACATTTTAGCAAAGAAACAGCATGGCGTTCCTATCCAAATGGACTTTTTGTCTCCCGAATCTCAGTTGGAGATGCTTCTCAAAGGAGGTAGAGGACTATAAACATAAGGTGACTAGACATCTCATTTTTAAAGGGACAGTCCTGTATTTAAGCCCTCCTCCAAGTGTCCTGACTTTTTCTTAAAAACGTGCAAATTGTCCCATATTTTTTGTCTCCCCACCCCATCAGTGCTGGCGGTTCCTGCTGCTGGCCGGATCCCTGCTCGCCAGACGCCCGCCCACCAGCAGTGAGTGGGGAGGGTCCAGTGGCCGACAATGGGGGTGCGTGTGCAAGGCTGGTGACAGAGCAAAGCTGCAGCATGCAGGGCCGGGCCACTCTCCCTGCTGGTCCATCAGCGCAGCTCCTGCTGCATGCTGGCTCTTGCCAGCAGGGCCTCACTCCCCCACTGGCTGTGCACTGTGAGCTGCAGTGGCTGGTGAGTGCGGGCAGGCGCCAGTTGGCATCCGGTTAAGTGTTGCCTCTGCTGCCCACCCATCAGCCCTTTACGTGCTTCCCCTCTCACTGTCCTCTCCCTGCTTTGCTCCTTCATCTCCCCAGCCCCACTACTCCGCCATATCCCCCCAGCAGGGCGCATCCTGCTCCCAGTGCTGTGCGGAGAACCAGCCCCTGGTCAGTGCACTCGGCTCACCAGCAGCCTGGCTGGCAGGCTCCTTCCTTCCCCCACTGCCTCTGGCTGGGCCAG
Organism: Platysternon megacephalum; assembly: GCA_003942145.1. Lineage (NCBI taxonomy): Eukaryota > Metazoa > Chordata > Testudines > Platysternidae > Platysternon > Platysternon megacephalum. Next base: position 1,593,215 of record QXTE01000036.1, on the reverse strand, counting down.
TGCCCTGGGAAAGCCCAAGACCCTCTCGCCTGGGGCACTGGCCAGGAGGAGCTGAGGCCTGCGCATGCCAAAGCCCTGCACAGGGTGGAGCGCGCCAGGCAGGGAGAGGAGTGTCAGTTGGTGTCACACACACACACACACACACACACACACACACACACACCCATGTGAGAGAGGTGTATGGGAGTGTGTGTATCACCTCTCCCTGTGTGAACCCTAAAGCCTTAAAGATAAGAAGGTAAATAAAAAGAATCCAACTTACTCAGTATTTCTTTTTAACGGGGGCTCAGTCAACTTGATGTTAATTTGAACGTTTGTACTGCGTAGTTCTGATTGATTGTCATTGAACTCACTTGAATACAAGTAATTTTACCAGGTGTCCTGTATTTAGTATAGGGAAATATGGTCACTCTATATAAACAGAAAGGGGAGACTCCCCAAGACCACCCCTTCCTCCTCCTCCTCCCTCTCTGTCCATTGATTCACTGCATCAGAAGGAACAAAGGAAGCAGGCATTACACTGAAGAAGTTTGGCCAGTAAAACTATTGAGAACATGTGGTGAGGGAAAACTTAGCTTTGAATTTAACACAGTTTAAGTTAGGCATTAGTTGCGTTTTATCTTTATTTTTCTTGTAACCATTTCTGACTTTTATGCCTTGTTACTTGTATTCACTTAAAACCTCTCTCTTTGTAGTTAATAAACTTGTTTTATTGTTTTATCTAAACCAGCGTGTTTGAATTAAAGTGTTTGGTAAACTCCACTTGGGATAACAGGATTTGTGCATATCACGTCTATTCATAAAAAGACGGACTATATATGAGTTTGTATTGCCAGGAGAGGGTTGGGCAGTACAAGACATATATTTCTGGGGAAAAATCTGGAACTGGGAGCGTGCTGGGGGTCACTCAGTATAATTCATGTTGGTAAAAGCCAGTGTGTGACTGGTAGGCTGAAAGTGAACACAGACATAGCTGGGAGTGACGTACATGCTAGAGGCTGATTGTGAGCAGTCTAGGAGTGGAGGCAACAGCAGCAAAGCAGCATAAAGGGCACCACAGGTTAGAGGGCAGGAGTGACACAGCTGCTCACTAGTCTAGATTGTATTCTGGTATGCCATAGAGGTGTTTTTTATCTCCTTCCTCTGAAACATCAGGGATGGCCAGAACTGAAGATGGGACACTGGGTGGGGTGGACCAGAGCTCTGGGCTGGAACTGGGCATTATCTCTTTCAGGATCTTGGCTGTCTGCTTCTTGCTCACATGATCAGGGTCTAATTGATTTGCCATATGTGTGGTAAGGAAGGAATTTTCTCCTAGGTCAGATTGGCAGAGTGCTTGGGGTTTTATCACCTTCCTCTTTAGCATGTGGGTGCAGGTCACTTGCCAGGATTATCTGGATATATCTTATTTAATCATTTCCCTGCCATTGAAGGGGCCTCAAGAAGTGGTGCACCTCAGTTCCTCCTATTTTCTGGTTGTGGCACATAATAATCTAGCCTCCTGTAGGTCTCTTTTACTTTGGTCTTATTTCCATTGTTGGGTTTAGTGTGTGGGTGCTAGGTGATGCTGGTGACCTGTGATATACAGGAAGTCAAACAAGATGATTCTGGTGGTCACTTCTGGCCTTAAACTCTGATTCTGACTACAAAGAAGAGAGAAATTCCCAAGCAAAAAACAATTTTTAAGCTTGAGTTTCTTTTGGGGGTGAAAAAACCTTGATAGTGGAAACTTTCTTAAAATAAGTTATCCTGGAAACACACAATTGAAGGATGCCTGAACAGCCTTAACTTCCCCCTACATCACTGCTTACAGGTCAGTCAGTTACAAGGAAGAGAATCCTGTCCTCAGAGATCACATACTGTCTTCACATCACTGACTGCAAACTAAGCAATGATTTAATGGTAGTACTTTTAGTCTTATTATTAGGTTGACTGTACACTACTATAACAGTTTAAAATTAATATTCAAAAATAATAAATTTGAAGTACATTCTGGGTCTTGAGTCTAGGGTTCACATTTTCAAGGTTTCACCACTTGAAGGCTAGAAATTTAAATTTATCTTAAAATGAATGTTGGATTCTCATGTAATTGACTCCAGTAGCAGGGGCTTTAAGAACACCAATATCAGACAAAAAAGTTGCAGAAGTTGGCAACACTGTTAAGGATCAAAAATTAAATGAGTTGATGGTATTAGTTCATTTTCTAATAGGCATGTGTCCATACCTCATTTCATACAAAATAGAATTTTGGACAATCTCACTAGAGGTGCGGGTGATTGAATTGTCCTGGAGATGGAACTGATGCCTAGAGCAGGTTTCTCAACTTTTCTCTACCTGTCAACCCAAAGCCAACTCTTGTTTTTTCCTAAAACCCAATTCCACAATACTTTGTGGTTGCATCTCACAGTCATTTGGAGTTACTGCAAGACACAGTGCTGTAGGTGAGATATTGGATGGTGCTGGAAAAAGAGTGCTGGGTTTGTGCTACTAAGTGGATACTGGGTTGTGGTATGCTGGATGCACTAGGTGCTGGGTTAGGATTTGAGGAAGTACTTGATATGGGGGTTACTAAGTCAGAGGTGGTAGATGCTATAGGTGGGGTCAGAATTCATGGGTGCTGGGAGTTTTGGAGAGGAGGAAATAGGAAGGACATCCTAGCTTCCTTCTCTTGCCAGAGTTTACTCAATTGTAGATTTCTTTTTCTCCTCCATCCTATTGAAGTGTGAGGAATGTATCACTTAAGTAAGATGTAGAGCAGTCTTCAGCGATACTGCCACAGGAGCCAGGCAGGGTTGGGGGAGTCATGTTAAAGCTGAGGTGGCAGCTTTAAGAGGCGGTGACATTCTCGTTGGGTGCTAGTGGCCAACAAACAGGTCAGTTTTTCTTTTTAATGGGGGATTTTGCCTACAACCCAGCTACCCACATGTGACTAAACTTGGGATCATGATTCCTAGGTAGAGAACCTCTGTCGTAAAGGCTATTTACTTCAAGACAGAAGTGAAGCCCATTAGTAGAGCTGTGGATGGGGAAACTTATACTCCTGCTGTTCAGGTTGTAATGTTCTGTGGGCAAATGAAGAGCCTAATTGTCTTGGATTGTTAATTTAGCAAATTTAGCAAATTCTTAAGAGCTAAGGAAAATAATGCAAATACCTATTAGCTTGCTCTTTATTATCACATGCTGAACACTATACAGTTCAGGTTTTACTTTTTTTTGCTTCTGTATATTCTTAGCTATTCAAAATTATCTTACTCATTCCTTTTGTAGCCACCATGTAAAATTGAAATGTTTAATGCTACTGGAACATGGCAGCCTGTATGCTCCCCTCGCATAGATGGATTTACTAAGTAAGCATTTTTTGTCACTGACTGCTGTAGTTAAACTTCCTTGCAGTAGATGCCAGTAGAGCTCTTCCAAATTAAAATAGAAATATGATCACCATTTCCATAGCAACAATTTCCTCTGAGCATTACTATTTATAGAAGTACTGCAGGCCTAGCTTTACATTACGCATCACAGTGGAACTATCTAACAAGGGTTAAAATTTCTTCTACCCACATGGGTGTTTTGTTTTGTTTTGTTTAATGGAAAGCCTTCACCCTTTCCTGTAGGGCTAGGAACAATTGTACCTTAAAGTGAAGAGATATGCTTAATCAAGGAATAAAACTATTTATCTTCAACAAACAAACAAAAATACAACCCCAAAACTGTCCCCTTTGCAGGATCCCTTCAGTATGAACAATTGGACGATTCCCCTCAAATTCCGGGTATAGGATAGGTCCACTTAAGAAAAATGCAGATACCCAAGGAGTGCCACAGTATCTCTTTCTTTACTTGTGGATGAAGACAGAATTGACAAAAGAAATCTAATGATTTTAACTGGAAGGGAAAGAAACTGAAGTGGGTATACAGTATTAATTCTCCCTTAAGATAAAACTAAAATATACACAAATAGTGTAGGCAGTCATGTGGTGATTCAAAAATGTTGTATGCATCCACCAAAATATTAAGAATCAGGAGCAGACTAAAGATGTACAGATCAGTTAATTAAAGCTGAACTGAAATTATTTTACAGCCCCCGCTGTTTAAGATCCTAACAATTAACAGATACCATTTTCAAAGTAAACTGGAGGATATTTCTTATCAGAGGATACCACAAACACCTACTGGAGCAAAGAGTTGCATTTATCACATAACTTAGGTGTTTGCTATGTCAGCTGTTCTTAGATGAAACAGTGAACTTTGAATTTAATTCCTGGCCAGTAAAATACCTTTGGCGGTTTTTGATTTATGGATGTATTTGTAATTGTTAAGTCTACTTGTGTGTTCTGTTACAATTTAGGGCTTTCTTTTTTGACAGTGTTGTATTTATTGAAAAAACATTTTGTCACTTTTAAGATATGAGTACATAACAATTAATGTTAATGTTTATATATACTTTTATGGTGAGAGTCTGCAGATGGTGCTGTTTACACATAGCTGTACAAGTTGCTGCAACTATTGTATTGTAATTAAGATTTGTTTTGGGGAGCTGTTGCAAGCATTAGGAGAGTTTGCTCTCTGCCTTCATGTCTTTAACTGGATTCAGTTCTTGGGGGAGAGCTGCTCCCTGGAATTGGGCATTGTTTTTTTGGTTGAGTTTCCTGAAAGAAAATTGCCTGTGTGCCTCTCTGACCACCTCTGTTCAAAGACTGGTGTTTATAGTGGAAGTAAAATAAACTACTCTAAGGAAATACTTGGACTCCTTGTCACTGATTTCTCCTCCAACAGGAGACTGACCTATAAAGACACACAACCTTCTACCACTCAGAAGAGGGGGCAATGATATATTTGTGAGTTGCCTGGTGATGTGTGTGTGTGTGTATGTATGTATGTATGTGTGTGTATGTATGTATATATATATATATATATATATATATATATGTGTGTGTGTGTATAGGCTTTGCAGAATTCAATTTATATTTTTAATAATTTTGATGGTTAATATCAGTGTTTATTTTTAAGCATTTTTTTATTTTTATCAATTTAAATTTTCACAGTTGCAGGAAATTATGAGGGGGGTCGGACAATAATTATTTAATGACAGACATTGAGATTCAATAAATTTAAAGCTTTATAACTGTTAAAACACATATTGTCAACCTCACGTGTCAAAATATACAAAGTAAATATCGTTAAATCAAACTCTTAGGTTAGCAGTTTTCTTACATTGCCTGTCTGTACATTTCAATTATCATCAATAAACATTTTGTTTTGTTGGTTTGTGAGTGCACAACGAAATCAGGGTCTAGTAACAAAAATCTAATCCTTCCAAGCCCACATATATGCAAGGAGATCCTTGAGTCATCTACTGGACGATGTTTGGAGGGAGTTGGGTATAGGATCAAGAAAGGTGCAAATAGTTCCTGACTTCCTTCAGGCTAAGTGAGCCATTGATAACTTCCTCCTATAGCTGTTAGCATTGTAAAAGTTTTGTAAAGACCTAAAGAACTTTTGCCCTAGATCTAGCAGAAATTTCTATTTAAAATCTCATTAATGCCAACAGTTTTCATTTTCAGTATTGATAAACCTTTTTCCCTTTTCAGTATTGATAAACCTTTTTCTTAAAAACTCATAACTAGAGCTGATTGAAATTCAGAATTACTGTCTCATGGGAAATTTTGACATTTCAATATTTGTTTTTCCAAAACACAAAATGTTGGAATTGAGATTTTTTTTTTAAATGCAGATTCCCAAGAATTTTTATTTGGAAATGTTGAAAATTATTTTTGACATATTCAATTGAAACAAAATATGTTGACATTCCTGAAATTGAAGTACTTTGTTTTATTGACCCAAATGCTTCATTTTGAGTCAGGTCAACATTCAGTTGCATTTCTCTTGCTTTACTGGAGTTGTAATTCAGGCCCCTGTTGTCTCCTGTGGGCTGGACTACTTGGAGGACTACATCTCCCACAATGCAGTGTGGCTCCAGGTGACCACATCAGGGGAGTCATGTGTCCCTCTGGGTGCATCATGGGAGATGTAGTTCAGCCAAGTAGCCTGTCCCCATTCTCCCCTATACACCAGGCTCTTTATTAAATTTCAGTTATTTGTAAGGAAAAAGTGTTGATTGGCAAACTGAAGTCCTGGTACAAGCAAAGCCAAATATGTTCCACCTTCAGGAGAGCACCACCTCTTAAGTAATCTATTGCATGCACGGAGGACTTGAAACCCAGTGAGAGAAGAGGAGGAGAAAAGGAAGAATGTGAGCTCTGTGGAAAAGAGCTGTTAATCAAGCTTTCTGAGAAGGACTACCTACAGGTCTGTCTCATCTTACCCTGGGATTACGTTCCGCAGTCAGCGCCTAAAGCGAAAATCGCGTATAGTCAAAATTACATTGAGTGTAATGGCAGGCGGAATCGCCTGCACTACAGAAACAGTATTTAAATTGTTGTTTTCTCTTTTTTGGGGGGATTTTTTTTTGTTTTTGCCGACCATGTAAAACTGAAATCGCGCATGTTAAATGCGCCTAAAATGCGACAGACCTGTATTTCTGTTCTTCCCCTCAATTCTAGAGTCACTTGGTTACTACAGTGGCAGATAGGATGTCTTTACTGTTCTACCTTTCCTTGACTGCTGGCTGCTTTGAGGAATGTATACGTTTATGTTCTTGAAGTTGATGATAGTCACTCAAAAACTCATCTTACTTACCAGAGGCCAATGGAATTTTCAAGCCCTATGCAAACAGCCCTCCAAATACCAAATCAAAACCCTTCTCCTCCAAATGTTTGGCTACATTGTCTTGATCTTGTTTTGTTAAAAATGTATCCATTCTGTCATAGATTGTGTTGTTCAAAAGTTGTCTGACATTATCAAATGGATTTAAAGCAGGGGTGGGCAAACTTTTTGAACTGAGGGCCACATCGGGGTTCCGAAACTGTATGGAGGGCTGGGTAGGGAAGACTGTGCCTCCCCATACAACCTGACCCCTGCCCCCTGACTGCCCCCCTCAGAACTCCTGACCCATCCAACCCCCCCTGCTCCTTGTCCCCTGACCACCCCCTCCCGGGACCCCCTGCCCCTAACTGCCCCCCCGAACTCCACCCGCTATCCAACCTCCCCGCTCCCTGTCCCCTGACTGCCCTGACCCCTATCCACACCCCCGCCCCCCTGACAGGCCCCCCGGGACTCCCACACCTATCCAACCATCCCCTGCTCCCTGTCCCCTGACCACCCCCCAGGACCTCCTGCTCCTTATCCAATCCCCCCGCTCCCCGCCCCCTTACCGTGCCGCTCAGAGCAGCAGAACTGGCAGCCGCGCCGCCCAGCCGGAGCCAGCCATGCCACCGCGCTGCCCGGCAGGAGCTTGCAGCCCTGCCGCCCAGAGTGCTGGCGTCACAGTGAGCTGAGGCTGCAAGGGAGGGGGGACAGCAGGGGAGGAGCTGGGGGTTAGCCTCCCCGGCCGGGAGCTCAAGGGCTGGGCAGGACGGTCGTTTGCCCACCTCTGATTTAAAGTAAGGTCCCAGAATGTGTCATAGAATCATAGGACTGGAATGGATTTGTATATCTGCAAACATTTGAAAGCTATAGATAGGGCTTTATGGGGAGAAAAATAGGGGCACACCTTTTAACAGAGTTGAACTAGAAGCATGCAGTGCAGTTGTATTTGTGTCGGTCCCAGGACAGTAGAGGGACAAGATGAGTGAGGTAATACTTTTATTGGACCAACTTCTGTTGGTGAGAGAGACCAGTTTTCAAGCTGCACAGAGCTCTTCAGGCCTGGGAAAGGTACTCTGAGCGGGACAGCTAAATGCAAGGTGGAACTGATTGTTTAGCAGAAGTAGTTAGAGTGGCCCAGAATATGTGCTCTCTTGAATGGTGCCTTAAAACAGTGGTTCTGGGTACACAGAGGTCTTCCAGGAGGTACGTCAACTCACTTAGATAGTTGTCTAGTTTTACAACAGGGTACATGAAAAGTACTAGCAAAGTCAGTATAAACTAAAATTTCATACAGACAATGACTTGTTTATACTGCTCTATAGACTATATCAGTGTTCCTCAACCTGGGGGTTGTGATTTATTTTATAATTATATGGTAAAAATGTGAACGTGAGCAATTTTTCAGTAATAGTGTGCTGTGACACTTTTGGATTTTTGTGTATGATTTTTGTAAGCAAGTAGTTTTTAAGTGAGGTGAAACTTGGGGTACACAAGGCAAATTAGCTTCCTGAAAGAGATACAGTAGTCTGAGACAGTTGAGAAACCACTGCGTTAGAATATGTGCTAGCTATTTATGCTGAACTGTTTGTTCCATCTTGCATTTAGCCGTGACGCTCAAGGTACCTTTCACAGACCCGTAGAAGAGCTCTGTGTAAGCATGAAAGTTTGTCTGTTTCACCAACAGAAGTTGGTCCAACAGAAGGTATTACCTCACCCACTTTGTCTCTTTGAACTAGAAGAGCATTTTGAGGGGAAAGTGGAAAATTTTATTTATTTATATCTGTAGCAATCTAGATCATCTTTCCTAAATAGGGACATTTGGTATATGAATTAGATGTTGAAAATACATTCTATTCTGAGACTTGCCTGATGGATATCTCTTCTTTCTCTCAAAAATGAATTTCCAATATTGCCTACCTCAAGTGTTCAAAAATTGTATGTCAGGACACAAAAATGTGAGATTAACTGAATAAATAATTATTTGGTTTTTAAAGTAATCAATTTTGGTTGCCTTGGTTTTGAGTCTCTAGGGATCAGATTTTTTAAACTTTATGCACAACCAGGAATACTAAAAACTCCTTTAAAATGAAAACTGAGATTCCCATGTAGTTCTGGGAGCTGGGGCTTTAAAATAAACAATGTCATGAGAGTTGGTAACATTACATTTCTGATTGTCCTTTCACCTATGTTGTGAGCCAAGGGAATGTCCTCACTGCAACCGTATGCAGTTGACTGGAAGAAAAGGGATTGCTGTCCCTATCAGGGCTTTCTTCTGCAATTGGTGGCAGAGGGGGAGGATAGGGAAAGTTGACCTGGACAGCACAGGGAGGAACAGAAAGTGACCACTGCCCTTCCAGGGGAGGTGGAAATATTTATACCATAGGCAGTTCTGGGGAAGCCTTCTCTCACTGAAGTTGAGCTGGTTAGCACCTCCCCTCCCACCAATGGAATTAGAGTAGGAGTGGATTTCTTTTTCATGATCTACTGTCGGTGTTATACTAATCACCTTTTTCTTAGGGCCTAGGAAGGAATTTTTCCCTCAAAGCCCAATTGGCCAAGGTGGGGCGGGGTGGGGTTTTGTTTGTTTGCTTTCCCCACAGCAGGTCAAGATCTGGTAGGGTAGGCAGGGAGTTTTGGTTTAAAATATTACAGCAGGGGTCGGCAACCTTTCAGAAGTGGTGTGCCGAGTCTTCATTTATTCACTCTAATTTAAGGTTTCGCGTGCCAGTAATACATTTTAACATTTTTAGAAGGTCTCTTTCTATAAGTCTATAATATATAACTACACTGTTGTTGTATGTCAAGTAAATAAGATTTTTAAAATGTTTAAGAAGCTTCATGTAAAATTAAATTAAAATGCAGAGCCCCCCCGGACCAGTGGCCAGGACCCGGGCAGTGTGAGTGCCGCTGAAAATCAGCTTGTGTGCCGGCTTCGGCACGCGTGCCATAGGTTGCCTACCCCTGTATTACAGCTTAGTAACTTAAAAAATGTGGCAGATGTCCAGTGCAGGTAGGTGTTATGGAAGGGTACAGTGGGGAACCAATCCCCCCACCCTCCTTTTACAGTCCCCTGAACTCTCATAGAGGGGAGAGCGATGGGGTCTGGCTGGGACCAGGTGTGTTTGAGGTGGGGGGAAGACCGATAGCAGCCTTCCCAAATAAATGGAAATGACTAAGAAAAGAACTATGACCAGCACTGTACAACTTATTGCCTGGTATTCCCAGATATGTTAAGTGTATAAAGTTTCAGGCTAATTAAGTCTTTCCATTGCCTTCTGTTTTTCTTCTGGGCTGGCTGGAAAATTGATTTATTTCTTTACTAAGGGCTTGGATCTGCCAGCAGTATTCTCACTGGGTAATACCTTACTCAGCAAGTGGCCCCACTGACTTGTTGATAGACACTTGGGGTAAGGTAAAACTCAGCATGAGTAAGGTTGGAAGAATCTGGCTTCTTGTTCTTATATACACAAGAACTATTCTGTATCTTACTCCATTCTGGCTTTCTAAACGTAAAAGGAAAAAAGTGGTGACTTTGTTCATTTTTGTTTAGTATAAACCATCATTTGTTTTAACAAGTAACCTCCTCGCTTAGAAAATTATACTGTTGTAGAAAATGTAGGGATACCATAATTTAATTAACTACCTATAATGTTATAATGTAATTACAGTAGTACTAAAACTATCTTAAGAGAAGGATGTGTAGAACTAGTCATTTGCCTTTTTCCAGCAACTCACTTAGTTTATATGTTTATGTTAACTATTTTTTAATTTCATCTGGCTTCTGATTCTTTCCTCCATTTTATATCCCATGCTGTTGTGTATTTCCATTATCTCATTATCATGTGTTTTTATATGAAAAAAGCTGTTAAACTGAGAGCCTTTAGCTGATACAAAAGAGTTTTGCAAAGAAAAACACCATAATGTGCTGTTTTATATTAACAGGAAGTAGAACAGCAGTAGTGGTTAGAAAACATTGCATTCAGGAAGTTTGACACATGCATAGCTCTTAGCTTCTGTGTAAGTTGTTTCAGCTCCTTTTTAGATTGTCTTTTGTTTGGTTGGTTGGGTTTTTTTTAAAGTAAATTATCCATGTATATAGATGGCAGCGCAGCGGGAGCTACCTTGTAACCAGTGCACAGGAACATCCACAGCTTTGCAGAAACTTGAAGGGTTTGCTAACCGACTTTTTCATAGGCACTCTAAGGGTGCTTTGCAAGAACAGAAAGAGGCTCTGGAGAATGAGAGCCATCATTTCTCTGAACTTGCTGCCCTGTGGGACAGATCAAGTAAGTGTTCTGTAGATACTCAAGATTCAGTTCGTATTCTAATTAAAAGATTTTATGTAGTAAATAGACAAACTAGAGTATATTCTATCAGCCTTTTTGTAGTATAACACAAAGTATTGGTTTAAAGAAAGAGCTATTGCAACATGCAGGTGGAAATCTGATACTCTTTCGTGAGGACTTGGTATCTGGTAACAGAGTTTCACTTGTGAGTTTGCTTTCCTTTTTGTTAGGCAAATGTTAACTTAATTTATGTATTTTTTGTGAACTTTTCTTCCCAGTATTTCAGATCTAAATTTTCTAGTTTTAGCAGTAATAGATAGGTTACTTGTTTTAAATTGTTGGTTTTCTTTGCCGTAAACTTTGGAAGGGTGGCTATTATGTTATGCTGATTAGGTCCTTAATTACATGGCTTTTATTTAATATTTATAGTGTCCTTTTATTTTTAATGGATATTTCAAAATCCATTTTATGGTGAGAGTTTGAACACTAAAACTGGAGCAGACATTTATAGTTTACTATTTCAAATTAATTCAGTGTAGTAACTTTGGTTTATAACACTAGTTATCAATCATTTTGATTTTTATAATATTCTTAATTTGTGAGAGAGAAAGGGGCAAACTTATTTGTATTGCATAAAACATGCTTGATCAGAAATATGGCTCAGGCGAGTGCATCCTCTCTCCCCGTTACTTTCTAAATCACACAAAATATGCAAAGTTCATAATTCTAGGAAAACAATAATAAAGTTAATGAGATCAAAATCGTCATCACTACTCTGTACATACTCCACTTTGAAACAAACAGTTTATTTAGGAATTTGTATCCATACTTTTCACAATCATATTTTTGGGTGGATGGAGTTGAGAGGTAGCAGGTATTTCACAATCTAAGTAAATTATCATGGTATCCCCATTTCCTATTTTTAGAGCAACTTCTTACATTAATTATAAGTAAATAATGTATTATCTTATTATTATATACCTTAAAATTGTTTTTTAAATATAACTTGTATTAATTTCATACATGAATTTGGATACAGCAATGGGTTGGAATACCACTAGCAATTTTTACTAATAGGCTTTAGCAAAATATGCTTTTGTCATAGTATTGTATCATCATGTGAAAAAGGTCAAGTTAACACACGTGCCTACTGTGAATTTGAATTTATGAATGTGTATGATTGTGTATGTCCCTAACCTCAAAAGATGGAAAATGGAAGATAAATATGGAACCCAGAAAGCTCTTAATGCCCATATTGAAGATAAATTAAATCAAGATCTCCCAACTCAGGTGAAGATGGACAGACTAGTTTTGTGGGGCGGCAGGCAAGAGGATTGGAGTTGTGAGGGTGGGGAGAAATGGCATGACCTCAGATACCTAAAACTTTTCAGTTCACCTTTATACATAAAAAGTAAAAAAGGGGCACAAACTATTTTTTTTCTTTACAGGTAACTTCACAGGTTTCTTCTCTGTGATGTGGAATTCACTGTGGTTCCACAGGCATTGGGGTAGGCCCTCTCAGTATTGCTCTGTCAAAACCATGCTGCTGTTTATCAAGGGAGGCAGAATGGAAGCATAGGACCTTGATATTAATAGTCCTTGATTCTGTTCTCTCCCTGAGATCCACATGTTTTGGATGGGCCAAACATCTGACACTTTGAGATGGAAGGATAGCTTTGTCATTAAGGCACAAGAATGGGAATTGGGAGATAGGGGTTCCATTCTTGGCTGTGCCATAAACTCTCTATGGGAACCTTAGCAAGTCACTTAACTACTCTGTGGCTCAGAGTCTCCCTTTGTAAAATGAGGCTACTACTCTACGTCCTTAAACTTCCCTCGCTTGTGTTGTGAGGCTTAATTCATTAATGTGTGTGGCACAGTCAGATACTCTAAAAATAACTTAATATGAAAACCCGTCTATTGATAGAAGAATGAGTTTTGAGGGAGAGAAACTCTGAGTAGAAACTACCAAACCTAATGAACCACTGAGCCCTAGGATTCCTAAATGTGTCTGTATTCACAAGAGGGAGAGAATACATTTAATCAGACTCTGTTTCAAGCTTCCAATAAATTATTATAATGTTGAGAACACTGCTTGAAAAATACTGCAGCACTGTCATTTATTCATTTGTTTAATAAAATGAAAAAACGGTATTGACCTACTATCTTCACAAACTGGGACCTGTTTGCATACAAGCCTCTCTTTCTCTCTATTTTAGGGCAAGCTTGATTGCATGACTTGTTTGAAGAGGAAATGGAATGTCATGTCTGTTGATAAACGTAGTGAACGAGTGCTTGTTCTTAAAGTAATATTTTAAGCAATAATTATGCACGTTGGTTGTAGCATTTTTGTATCAGCAAAGTTTGTAAACTAGTTGCCGAGCGGTCATGGATATATATGTGTCATTTTAAGTTAAAATTTGCAGATATTAACTCTAAATCTTTGCTCTCAGTTTAAATCATCTGTAGACAAAGAATAATGCCAAGCCACACATTGGTTTGTGTCTATATGGTAAATTTAGGACTCTTAATTCACTACTATCATGGCTCTAAGGGCGATAGGAACAGTGAATGCAGTGGTGTAGTCAGAATGCCTGTCTGTCTACCCCTGAGTGGAAAACTGTCTTGCTTTTCCTCTTGAGAAGAAAATACTAAAAATATTTGACTCTTTCGTTGTGCTTTCACAGAGTACAGCAGAAAGTAGAAGAGGAGTAGTCTTGATCATACCTGGCTGCATAATAGCTTTCCTTCATGTTCTAGAACAGGGATAGGCAACCTATGGCATGCGTGCCGAAGGCGGCACGTGAGCTGATTTTCAGTGGCACTCTCACTGCCCGGGTCCTGGCCACCAGTCCGGGGGGCTCTGCATTTTAATTTAATTTTAAATGAAGCTTCTTAAACATTTTAAAAACCTTATTTACTTTACATACAACAATAGTTTAGTTATATATTATAGACTTATAGAAAGAGACCTTCTAAAAATGTTAAAATGTATTACTGGCACGCGAAACCTTAAATTAGAGTGAATAAATGAAGACTCGGCACACCACTTCTGAAAGGTTGCCGACCCCTGTTCTAGAATAATGTAGCATAAAATTTAGGTTTATTGATAAGCACTTATCTAAATAAGCAGCATACCGTAGTTTTTTGATAAGGGGTTTTAAAATGTTCGTAAATGTCCTCCTACCTGTGTCTCTGCAGTTGTAGTGTTCTTATTAACTGTTTGGTGACACCAAATGCTGCAAACCTGATAATTTGTTCCTGAACTCTCCCAAGCAAATATACTCTATAATTCTAGAAAGAAACATGAACAAGAGAACCCTTAAGTACTGAAGTGGCATCGATTTTTAAAGTACATTTAGTTAATATAACACCCTCTGCTATAATGGAATGTCCTGAATGCTCTGTTTCTCTGTTGTACCTCTTTTGTAAAGTACTTTCTGATGCAACTACTGCACTTAAAGAGGAAGTTGCTTCTTTGTGGTTTTTTAGTGCCATTAGTTATCTAGGCTTGTGGTTTAGTGCTATGAGTAAGGTAATGGGGTATGTATTCTGAACCCGGGTTCTCTTCCTGGCTCTGCCATTGACTCAGTGTTTGACCTTGAGCAAATCATTTGTCCTCTCTGTGTTTCAGTTTTTCAGTCTGTAAAATAGGTAAAATGTTTCTAAAAGTGTCTTTAGATCCTCAGATTGTGTATGAGATTATTTTGTGTCATTTTTAGATTCCTGTGAGAGGAAATTTGATTCTTCATACTGCACAGCTTTAATGTTATGGGGGAAAATTGACAGAGTGCATATGTGTTTGAATAATTTAAACTGGCCATTAGACAACATTTATAATGTTGTAAAACCTTCAGGACCAAATTAATATTATTTTAGTATTCAGAATTGTATATTTCATTTTCAGTTCCAGATAAATTTAACATGATCAGTTGAGCATCTACTCTATTTTTTTAATGTGGAGATAAGAGTGACTAAGATATGCCTTAATGCTGCAAATCCCAGTCTCCAAATCACCTACCTCCATTACTCACACTAACCTTCTGTTTTCCCAAAATTATGAAAAATGAGATGACATTAGCAATCTTAGTATCACAACCCATTAGAAGAGTCACTAACATTACATTGTTTTAGTAGATGTGAGTACTGGGATTCTCATTAAAATGTGAGTGTATGGGTGATTAATAGTGGAGAGAATTTAATTTAGGTTGCTGATTCAGCATGACACTAAATATGTTTAAAAGACGTTATATGCATTATACCGTATTGTCCCGAGTATAGGCCGCACTTTTTTCCCCTAATTTAAATCTTTAAACTAGGGGTGCGGCCTATAATCGGGATCCCCAGCTGCGGCGGCGAGCCCAGAGCCCTTTAAATCCCAGCCGCGGCGGGGAATCAGAGGGCGCTGGGCTGCCCGCCGCGGCGGGGAGCCCAGAGCCCTTTAAACCCCCGCCGCGGCCGGGAATCAGCGGGCTCTGGGCTGCCCGCCGCGGCGGGGAGCCCAGAGCCCTTTAAACCCCCGCCGCGGCCGGGAATCAGCGGGCTCTGGGCTGCCCGCCGCGGCGGGGAGCCCCGAGCCCTTTAAATCCCAGCCGCGGCCGGGAATCAGAGGGCTCTGGGCTGCCCCCCGCGGCGGGGAGCCCAGAGCCCTTTAAATCCCCGCCGCGGCGGGGAATCAAAAGGCTCTGGGCTGCCCGCAGCTGCGGGGAGCCCTTTAAATCCCAGCCGCGGCGGGGAATCAGAGGGCGCTGGGCTGCCCGCCGCGGCGGGGAGCCCAGAGCCCTTTAAACCCCCGCCGCGGCCGGGAAGCAGAGGGCTCTGGGCTGCCCGCCGCGGCGGGGAGCCCCGAGCCCTTTAAATCCCAGCCGCGGCCGGGAATCAGAGGGCTCTGGGCTGCCGGCAGTTTACTGTTCTACTAATGTGTATATCGTATTTTCTTTGTTAAAAAAAGTTAAAAATTTAATTTTTTTTAAAATAGCACCAAACTTGAAGGGTGCGGCTTATAATCAGGAGCGGCCTATACTCGGAACAATACGGTATATATATATAAAACGTAGAATGTCTTGTAAGCCTTTGAAAAAACACAATAGAGCTTCAGCAGGATAAATGCTAACTGTGTGGGGAGAAATGTTAAATCTTAAATATAGAGGTGTACGTTGTGTGGATTGATTAAAGCTTTAGAGTAACTGCTGGTTGGGTAGAACTCAACAGATAATTCTGGTCTAAGGTTGCCATGGAAACAACCAGTGCTTGATAGAATTGAGAACATCTTAAAACATCCTGGCTTTTTAATGCTTTTTTTCCCCCCTGCCATTTTCAGTTGCTTTAGACATGTAGAGGTAATGCTGGGTAGAAAACAAGTAGTTTAATGAGCAAAATTAAGCATCCACATCCTGAATATTGATCTGGTGTTCACTACTGGTATTTTGTATTTGATAGTTGTTTCACATCTCAAGGAGTTCTTAATGAAGACAAGATTTCTGGATTTCGGTGTGCTATCTATTAGTGTGTGTGTGTGTGTGTGTTTGTTTACTGGATCAGTTCTTGTATTTCTAGAGATGAACATAACTTCCTCAAATGTTGGATTAATATTATGAGCAATATGTTTCTGAAAGCTAGCTTTTCAACATGAATGGTAAGTCTTTTTATTACCTAAAACACTACAGTCTGTTTTTATTTAATAATACTGTCTTCACAATATGGAAACAATCTACCCTGTTCCTCAATCTTTCCCACGTATTCAACAGTAAATAAATTAATATATTAAGCTTTTTTCATAATTGAGTCAGTATGAGTAATAAAAAATGACAAATCATAAAGGTTTGTTTTGTATCAAACATGAGGATGCATCTTCTTTGCTTTGCATAATAGAGATTTAATTAATATTTTAAATTTTAATATTGCTAAAGGTTTCTTATTAGAAATAATCTGATTCCAAATCAATAAATAGAAGGCATCACATTTCCGATGAGGAATTTGTAATGTGATCCTGAATTAAATCACTTTATTTAAATCTTATCATTTCCTTTGGTATAGTTCGTTAAGTTGTTCTATTACAATTTTATGTGAATGTATGCAAAGCAGTACTTCAAACTGGAGAGCCTTCTGAAATTTTTGTAATTATAATTTTCAAATTCTGGGCATTTTTAGTCTTTTACTACTGAATTCCATGAACAAACTTGTTCTGCTATAGCTTTTATTCTGTCTAAATGGGATAGCAGAATTGTTGAGGTCATTCATGGAGGGAAGGAGAGTCTCACTTAAATCAAGGTATTTGGCACTTAGAATTACAACATATCTAGTAAATTAATCAGGCAGATATTTGTTTACCAAAAACGTGATATTGTTAATATTGCTAATAATCTTTTATATAACTGTAAATTGAGATAAAGATTTGTGAAGCAGTCTATTTTCAAAAATAATTTGTTTTGAAACTTGTTTACAAAATGGAGAAATTTTTAAATAATCTATTTCTTACTTGAGATTTTTCTTTAAATTAACCTTTTTTTTTTTTTTTTAAAGGATTTTATTTACTCCACAAATTGAGATTACAGTAGAACTTCAGAGTTACGAACACCTGGGGAATAGAGGTTGTTCATATCTCTGAAATGTTTGTAACTCTGAACAAAACATTATGCTTATTCTTTCAAAAGTTTACAACTGAACAATGACTTAATACAGCTTTGAAACTTTACTATGCAGAAAAAAATGCTGCTTTTACTATATTTCTTTTTTTTTTAGTAGTTTACATTTAACACAGTACTGTACTGTATTTCCCTTTTTTTTTTGTCTCTGCTGCTGCCTGATTGCGTATTTCCGGTTCCAAATGAGGTGTGTGGTTGATAACTCTGGTGTTCATAACTCTGAGGTTCTACTGTATTCAGAGTACTATTACTGCTGAGATTTATCCCATGTAGATGACATAGGATATGGTAAAGACAGGTGAAGTTACAGCATGCCTGCCAGATATAACTTCAGTTTAGATACTCTGTGTAACATTATTTGTTTTGTGGGCTTCTTCCCTGAAATGAAATGCTTTGTTGCCAGCTCCCCATTGGCATAAAGTTTTTTTTATAACATAAGGCCAGATTTCAGAACACTGCATGTGCAGATGTGAAGACATATTTACTGAGTCTGATCAGTATCATGTGATCATGATAACTGTATGTGAAATTGCCTGTGCTGAGTTAACATACAAATGGCCAAACTGGGTCAGACCAATTACCATCTAGCCCAGTATCCTATCTTTCAACAGTGGCCAATGCCTTATGCTTCAGAGAGAATAAATAGAACAGGTCAATTGTGGAGTGATCCATACCCTGCTGTCCACTACAAGCTTCTGGCACTCAGAGGCTTAAAACACCCAGAGCATGGGGTTGCATCCATGACCATCTTGGTTAATAGCCGTTGATGGACCTATTCTCCATGAAATAATCAAATTCTTTTTTGAACCCACTTATAGTTTGGCCTTCACAACATCCCCTGGCAATGAGTTCCCCAGGTTGACTGTGCATTGTGTGAAGAAGTACTTCCTTTTATCTGTTTTAAACCTGCTGATTATTAATTTAATTGAGTGACCCCTGGTTCTTGTGTTATGTGAAGGGGTAAATAACACTTTCTTATTCACTTTCTCCACACCATTTATGATTTTATAGATCTCTATCATATCCCTCCTTAGTCATCTCTTCACCAAGCTGAACAGTCCCAGTCTCAATTTTTCATCATACAGAAGTTGTTCCATACCCCTAATAATTTTTGTTGTCCTTCTCTGTACCTTTTCCAATTCTCATATCTTTTTTGAGATGGGGCATCCAGGATGGCACGTAGTATTCAAGGTGTGGGTGTACCATCAATTCATGTAGTAGTGTGATATTTTCTGTCTTATTATCTGTCTCTTTCCTTATGGTTCCTAGCTTTTTTGACTGCCACCATACATGTAAATTAACCTTTCAGAAAACTATCTGCAGTGACTATCTGCAGTGAAAGAGATCTTGGAAAAAGCTAATTTAGACCCCACCATTTTGTATGTATAGTTGGATTATGTTTTCCAATATGCATTACTTTGCATTTATTAACATTGAATTTCATCTCCCATTTTGTATCTGCAAACTTTACCACCTCACGGTTTGCCCCTTTTTCCAGATCATTTATGAATATGTTGAACAGCACAGGTCCCAAAACAGATTCTTGGGAGCCCAGGCAAATTACCTCTCTTCATACCTCTCTTCATTCCTGTCTTTTAACCAGTTACTGATCTGTGAGAAGACCTACCTTCCTTATCCATTACCGCTTACTTTGCTTAAAAGCCTTTGGTGAGGGACCTTGTCAAGGGCTTTCTGAAAGTCCAAGTATACTGTATCCACTGGATTACCCTTGTCCACATGTTTCTTGACACCCTCAAAGAATTCTAATAGATTGGGGAGGCATGATTTCCCTTTATAAAAGCCACGTTGACTCTTCCCCAACATATCAGACACATAGATGAACAAGATAATTCTGTTCTTTACTGTAGTGTCAAGCAATTTGCCTGTTACTGCAATTTGGTTTACTGGCCTGTAATTGTCAGGATCGCCTATGGAGCCTTTAAAAAAAAAAAAAGATGTTACATTAGCATACCACAGTTAAGTTTTGCAATTTCACATTTGAATTCCTTCAGAACTCTTGGATGAATACCATCTTGTCCTGATGACTTCTTATTGTTTAGTTTATCAATTTGTTCCAAAACCACCTCTATTGACACCTTAATCTAGGATAGTCCCTCAGATTTGTCACGTAAAACAAATGGCTCAGGTGTGGGAATCTCCCTCACATCCTCCGCAATGAAGACCAACACAAAGAATTCATTTAGCTTCTCTGCAACAGCCTTGTCTGCCTTGAGTGCTCCTGTTAGTTCTAAAAATCTTGCCCAGAATGTCCCTTCTGTGTCTTTTAACACCCCCCCCCCCCCCCCCCCCCCCCCCCCCGCACACACACACACACACACACACCCCTTGTAGGCTGATGGGTAGCTCCTCCTCCTGTCTTTCCCCCCCACAATTTGATTTGTGACTTCACAAAGATTAGATTGATGGAATCAGTTACATCAGCTTTGAATTTTGTGACTCAAGTAGGTTATTTTATTGCATTTTATCATAGATTTTGTTGGGGTTTTTTTGAAAAGTTTTGTTCATAGATTAGAATAAAAAGCGGCTGCATAGTCTGTTTGTGGATGGATTCCTCAAACCTTCATCTCCAGATTCTTTTGCATCGGGCATAGAGAAAGTCCCAAACCCATCAAAAGAATGGCCCACAGCCTTCACTAAGGCCATTTCCCCATCACAGCACTACACAAGCTGGGAGAACAATTTGGGGCCCAAACGGAGGTGGCAGCTAATCTCTCAAGCTCCTATCATACAAGTGCTACCGCAACTGTCTGGTTGGTGCAGATACTTCCTGCATTTGCATCACCTTTTCTTTTCCATGGCCCTTTCCTTCTGAAGGACTTGTCTTGCCTACAACATTTAGCTTGAGTTAGTATGTTTTAGTTGCTCCACTCCAGGTAACCTAGCTTGAGTGTGTGGAGTTAAAATCGACCATGCTCCAAAACAGCACTCAAACTACACAAAGTAATTGGACTAGCAGAACAGGGTGATTGGATTAGCAGATTGTAACTGGAACTGCTGCATCACCACTGCATTACTAGTTCCAGCACTGACGGCACTCATGCTTCAACCCATACCCTCACAAGGCAGTTAGCTTGAGTTTAAGGTAGGGCTGTCAAACTATTAAAAAAATTAACCGTTATTAATCATAAGATTACAAAATTGTGATTAATTGCAGTTTTATCGCACTGTTAAACAATAAGAGTACCAATTTAAATTTATTACAAATATTTGTGGATGTTTTTCTACATTTTCAAATATATTGATTTCAGTTACAACCCAGAATACAAGGTGTACAGTGCTCACTTTATATTATTATTATTACAAATATTTGCACTGTAAAAAGATAAAATCTGTAAGTCGAAGCATGAAGGGACAAACAAATGTTTAGCATTTCTGGCACATAAATACCTTGAAACACCGACTACAACAGTGCTATGCGAATGCCTGTTCTCACTTTCAGGTGACATTGTAAATAAGCAGGCAGCATTATCTCCTGTAAATGTAAACATACACCTCTACCCCGATATAGCGCGACCCGATATAACGCGAATTCGGATATAACGCGGTAAGGCAGCGCTCCGGGGGGGGGGCGTGGCGCTGCATGCTCCGGCAGATCAAAGCAAATTTGATATAACGCGGTTTCACCTATAATGCGTTAAGATTTTTTGGCTCCCGAGGACAGTGTTATATTGGGGTAGAGGTGTACTTGTTTGTCTTAGTGATTGGCTGAAGAAGTGGGACTGAGTGGACTTGTAGGCACTAAAGTTTTACATTGTTTTCTTTCTGAGTGCAGTTATATAAAAAAAATTCTACATTTGTAAGTTGCACTGTCACAATAAGGAGATTGCACTACAGTACTTGTATGAGATTAATTGAAAAATACAATTTCTTTTGTTTCTCTTTTTTTAATCAAACAGAAGGTGAGCGGCAAGGTCACATTGTATTTTGTCAGTTTTCTCTTGGTGAGATCCTGTGTGGAGAGAAGCAGAGGCGAGGTTTTGAGGAGTGAGTTAAAGGTGGTGTAAAGACAGCTGAGATGGAGGACATGGGATTCAGTTAAGTTGGAGAAAGTTGTTTAGCTAAGAAGCTAGAAGAAGAGAAGGAGGAGAGAATGAATTTGTAGTATAAGGAGTCAGTCTGGTCATGGATTTTCACCAGAGACACTTTGCAGCATGAGAGGAGGAGCAAAAGACATGGGTTTTGGGGGTGAACCTGGGCTGTGGGGTGGCAGGATGGACCTTGCTATGGGAGAGGGGGCAAAGAGTCAAGGGTGGAGAAGAATGAGATGTGGAGAGAGCCAACAGCCAAATCAGTGGAAGAGAAGGCAGAGAAGAGAGGGCTGTGAGCAGATGAGAAATCACAAGAAGGCCGAATGACAGCGTGATGGACAGGGGGAACGCAGTAACAGAGAGATTGGAGGAGAGAGAGCAGTGCTTGGTGAAGACCAAATCAAGTGAATGTCACTTTTGGTGAGTAGGATAGTTGAAACAGCATAACTTGGGCCCCTACCAAATTCACGGTCCATTTTGGTCAATTTCATGGCCATAGCATTTTAAAAATCATAAATTTCATGATTTTGGCTATTTAAATCTGAAATTTCAAGGTTGTAATTGTAAGGATCCTGATCCAAAAAAGGAGTCGGGGGGGGGGGAGTCGCAAGGTTATTGTAGGGGGAGTTGCAGTACTGCTCCCCTTACTTCTGCACTGCTGCTGGTGGCAATGCTGCCTTCAGAGCTGGGCAGCTGGAGAGCGGCGGCTGCTGGCCGGGCGCCCAGTTCTGAAGGCAGATCCGCTGCCAGCAGCAGCGCGGAAGTAAGGATGGCATGGTATGGTATTATTAGCCTTACTTCTGCGCTGCTGCCTGCAGAGCTGGGCCCTCAATCAGCAACCTCCATTCTCTGGGCACCCAGCTCTGGAGGCAGCAGCGCAGAAGTAAGGGTGGCATGACATGGTATCGCCACCCTTATTCTGCGCTGCTGCTGGCGGGGTGCTGCCTTCAGAGCTGGGCACCCAGCCAGCCACTGTTGCTCTCCAGCTGCCCAGCTCTGAAGACTGCGCAGAAGTAAAGGTGGCAATACTGTGAACCCCCCCCCCCAAATAACCTTGCAAACCCCACCTGCAACTCCCTTTTGGGTCAGGACCCCCCAATTTGAGAAATGCTGGTCTCCTCCGTGAAATCTGTATAGTACATGGTAAAAGCACACAAAAGACTAGATTTCATGGGGGGAGACCAGATTTCATGGGTCTGTGACGTGTTTTTTGTGGCCGTGAATTTGGTAGGGCCCTAAGCATAACTTTTCTATTTCAAAACTTGTAAAACATTTTAAATTCAAGTTCCTATCTATTCTTTTTGGAAGATTGGACAGTCATTTTGCACCTTTACTGAGACTAAAAAACCCCAAAACTAGGCAAACGCTTATTCTGACAATTTCTCCTTCTCTGAGATGCTCCCCTATGGGGAAGGAACATACCAAATTTAACAGCCAGCTTGGGCTTTGATCAGTTTGGATAAATGGTTATTTCAATACTAAACAAAGGTTATTTAATAGAATTCCTGATTGTCCTTCATGCATCCAGGATAGTTGTTTATTTTGTGTCCCTTTTCAGATAGAGAGCTCTGTTTCTGGAGGTTGCTGAGTACTTCATTGCCGTGAAGGGGTCAGTTCCAGACAAGCCAGGTTTGAGAAACTTGGTGCACTTATCTGCTATTGGACCTAAAATAGCTGAATCAAAACATACACTGTAGGATTCAAGATGAACTCTCAAGTGCATGCTAGGAGCAGTCAGCTAAGGAGACTACACAGGTGTCAGAGTTCCCAGTCATCAGATACTGAAATTCACTGCACTTAGTCTGGAGTATGAGAGAGAAGATGGTTACATTAAACAAAGTTATTCTTGTTTTCTAGAAAGAAGGGTACTTCTGTGGCATTCTTGTAAAGTCTAGGGCTTAATCAATCACTCATACATCTCTTAAATAGTCTCCATCAAAAGAGTTGTTTCCTCCAGTTTACAGTTTTTACATGGGGCGGTTTGTTTTTATGAATGCTTTGCCTTCACTTCCTTAAGGGTATGTCTATACGGGTATAAAAGCGCCACATCACGGCCACTGCTGGCCTGGGTCGATCTTGCGGGGCTCAGGCTGTTGGGCTAAAAATTGCTGTATAGACATTTGGGCTTGGGCTCCAGTCCAAACTCTGGGACCCTCTACCCTCGCAGGGTCCCAGGGCTCTGGCTCCTGCCCAAGCTTGACTGTCTAGACAGCAGTTTTTCAGCCCAGAGCCCAAACCTCACAAGCCTGACTCAGGCTAGCCATGGGCTTTTTATCCCCATGTAGACATACCCTAAGAGTGTGGGTAACTACTTGTAATGCTATTTAAAGGCACAATACATAACTAGTTTCCTGTCTCTTATTATTCAGATTCTTTAGAGCAGTCTTCTACATTAGACACCATCTTATATCCCCTTCAGTCCCCAGCAGATACGGTAATATGGATCTGTAAGATTTGGTTAACTCAATTCTTATTTATTTTTCACTTGCAAGATAATTTTTCTAGCAGCAGTCATTTCTAGCAGGATAGCATGTGAACTTGCAGTTCTTTTCTGTTCAACTCATGCCTTTCCTCTTATCAGGACAGTCTCATACTATGGCTTTATCCTATTTCTCTCTCTAAAGTAGTTGCTCTATTATCAATACAGTATAATAAGTAGCCTTATCTAGTTTCTGCCTACCCCTTTCTCACGTGGACGAAGACAAATTGTGGTGTGTACTTGATGTGCATAGAAATGTGAAAATTTGTTTATTTACACATGACTTCCTTCTTCAGGAAGTCAGAGTCCCTGTGCTATTTAAGGGCTATAAATGGACCGCTAATACTTCGCAATTTGTTATTGTAGGCAACCATTTCCTTTAAAGATTAAAAGTATACTCCACAGGGGATATTTCAGCATTTGGGCATGATGTGAGATGCAGAGCTTCTATACTGATTTACCCTGGTAGCCTGACCAGACTTATCCTGTTAGCTTGAAGTCACATATGAGGGTTTGTGTTTATCTGAGGCAGAGGTATCTATGAGTTGGGGGAGAGGGGTTTTCCAAGGAGCAACCCTAGAAACAAGCAAGTTCTAAAGCAAGCTCTGGTTGAAGTTTTTCTCTCTGTTTAAGTTAACAGTAAAATAAATCCCAAGAAGGGTGTAAATTTGGACTGTATGTAGTGTACTGTGTTAGAAGTGGGATACAAATGTCACCTGCTTTCAGGAAGTTAATCAGTGAGTGACATACACAGATCAGCTACCTGTAGGTCTTTACACATGTTCTCTAATACAGTAACTTTAAATAATGGTCTCTGTGACAGCAGGCCAACAAGTCCTCCAAGCTATAGTTCTTTAATTTCTGTATTTTCAAGAGACAGTCTAGCCCTTAGTACAGAGCCAGGATGGTACAGTTCTCTAGAAAAGAAAAACACTGGGTTGGCCCACATCTTTTGGTGCGGGAAATTTGGAGGGATGGATGGCTCAAATAAATAGAAATTTAATTTAATTTGTGTATACATTTTATCTGCTAAATGCTACTGTCTATACTAGAAAACCTGATTGGCTTGTTGTGTATTCATATATATCTGGGATAGGCAGGCAGTTTAAACAACCTCCACCCAAGAGAGATCACCTAGCCAAAAAAATAGCCACTGTTTCCAGGGCACCACTACAAAATGTACCTGTATTGTAGAAACAAGTGCTTGAGATGTCAAGAGAATTGATATAAAGCTAGGTGAGAGAGTTGTGAAAACTGATGACAGTCATATTTCCCACAGGAAATCTTCAACTCTCAATATTCTGGTCTAGTTGCAACATTTTAGATTATGAATGCCTCCTTTTTTTAAACCTAGGATTAAGTGACCAATATGATTTCTTTTAGATTTGACTTTTTAATCTTTGATAAAGTATATTCATCCTGTTTGAATTATTAATGTTTTTAGTTTTAGATCCCTTGTAATGTTAGAACTGAAGAAAATAATCACTTTTTCATCTCTACTGTTCATTTGTAATATATTTAAATTTAATTTTTTTATTAAGGGTAGTGGTTGAAACATACTGAAGTGTACAACAAACGTCTCTTAAAGCAAAGCTGGTACAAGTCTCTGTGGTCATATGAGCTGATGTTGCATATACAGAAAAGTTCATTTCTTGAATTTTTAAGTCCAGGATTTTACATTTCTTGAGTCAGGCGTATTCAGCGTTACCTAATTTGTGTTTGGTTCTGCCCTGGAAAGGCCCAAAATCAGTTCCACATTGTATTGTACTGTTTCACTCTGTTGTTAACATTAACATTTAACCTTTTCAGCATCACTGCCTCTTTCATTTTGAGGGCCACTATTATATATTCTAAAGAGATTAGATTAATAATAAAGGGGTAATGCTCAGAGATCACAATTGGAAGTATATTTGAGCTCACTACTCCTGCTAGGATGGAAGAATCAAAGAAAAAGCCAATCTGGCTGTAGAAGTCATAGTGGAATGGAGAAGAAAGTATAATTTACCCTTTCCTTTTTATGCAAGGATCTCCAAACATCCTCCGTTTAAAATTCAGTAAAAGAGCTTTTCATTCCATGGTTGCTAAAGAAACAGCACCTACCATGCTATTAGGTTTACAAGTCTGTCCAACTTCTCATACAAGACTCTATTGCAGTTCCGTACCCGAGGGAGGTGAGCATTACGCTTCTGCTTTGTTTGAACTGAATCTTAAAAAGAAATTGCTGCTTATAGCGTTAGGGCCATAACAGTTGAAAAGAGTTGGGTTCTCTAACAAGAGTCCCTTTAACAACTATGTAACTGCCTGAGGCTCAAATACAGACTTGGTTACAATATTGTCAAGGCCAAGAGTTTAAACTCATGAATGAGACCATTTAAAGAAAAACAAATTGTCTGCCTTCTGATTTTGAGCCTTTAAGTGAAAGTTGTTTTCCCCAATATGTGCACATTGCAGCTTCAAATTCATTCCTAAATGTGTGGAGCATGCAAATTGAAGAGATTCCAATTACCACTACCTACCCCTGGGGTGCAGCAGCTGCCATTTTATTCTCCTTTCCCCCTTACTTCATCATTGTATCCTGCCTCCCTCTCCTTCTCTGTTTCTCATATTTTTCCCTTACATTTTCTCCCTCTGCTCCTTACTCCCTACCTTAGCCCTCTGCCTCCATCTGAGGTTGTTCAGAATGGTGTAATTAGATTAGTTAATATCGCTATCCCTTTACTATTAGTTATATGCAGTGAAGTATTCTTGGCCCAGCCATTCTCTTGCTAATTTTTTTGTTTTGTATTTGTATTCCAGCACATGGGTGTCTTGTAGATATTCCCTGTATGTGTTTTGATTTAAGAGTCCCATTCATCTATGTCAGAGCTTGAAAAATCCACTCCCCTAATTGTGACTGGCAAGCCACAAGTTTGCTCTGACTAGTGAGGGAAGCTACACTGTTAATTATTGCAGAATTTTAAACAAATTCTGGCCCTTTATAGAGTATGTCTTCACTGCAGAGTTATCTCAGGCTCTAGCCCGAGTGGTTGTCCCTGACCCTTGTCCATCCACACAGAAAAGCCTCCATCATGGATTTGAGGGTGTTTTAAGCCTGGGCTAGCTGGCATAGCTGAGGATATAGGCTTGAGCTTTGGTTTTGCTTCAGCCCAGGCTGGCAACCTGCCTACTTTTCAGTGAGAAGGCAGGCTAATCAAGCCTGAGTTGTGTTAGTCTTCTAATCGTAACCTACAATTTTACCTGGGCTGTACTTTCTTGTGTACTTCCTCCCTTCTTCGCTGGAAGTTACCCATGCTGGCTAGCATTTTCATCCCAGATTTGCCTGCCCCATTTCTGCTGCATTTCTACAACATATGAACAGAGATGCTATCCAAGAAATCCACCTTCCATGCCTGCCAGCTGACAGTAGCCTTTTGGTATATCTGTGGTGTGATATCGATAAGATACATAATTTTGGGAAATGTACCCCAAATGACACTTTTTTATGTTTAGTGGACAGGAAAGAAACAGGCAGAGAAGTCATTTGGGTGCCCTACAAAACACTTTGTGGTTTGAAGACTGAATTCCTTAATGACATTTTAATTAAAAGTTCTTGCTGCCAAATGCTATTTGCTTTCACCTTCAAAACTTCATTAGTAATACGTAACTCCAGTTGGAAGTTTATTTACTTTAAGTATTAGTCTCACATCACTGCCACAGCATTCAGCACCATGCTTGACAGGAGAGAGAGCACAACCTGCAGATTATTACTTAAAGTGGCACAGTTTCATGGACTGCGAGAGCCATGGGACTGGGAGAACCCAGCAGACTGTTTTAATACAGCACTATTGTGGAGACATTTGTGCAGGCCTGGCATGAGTAGGATTTGCATTGAGGATGCTTCACCCGTGCTAGGCTAGCCTGGGTTAACTCTGCAGTGAAGATGTATCCATAGTTGTGAAGATCTTAATTCAAAATGCCGAATTGATGCAGAGCTAGCTGCCTTTCTGAGACTATAGATAACCACAGAGCCCTGCTATTGCTTGTTGTTTTTTTCAAGCAGCAACTGAATAAAATTAAAACAATACTGTGGCTAATTTCACTGCTGCTATTTCAAAATCTTGTGGGCAGCTTTGAAACTTAACAGAATTATGTCATTTTCAGTCTGCTGCTGCTTGGGGAAGCTGAGCACTAGAGCTTGGAAAATCTTAACTCTAGGAAAGGCAGAGACTGAAGTATTCATGAGAGAGAGAGAGAGACCCCCCCCCACCCTCCGAAAAAAGGACTGGGGTACAGGAGCAATGCGGGGGTGGGGGAGAGAGAGAGAGATCAAAAACCACTTCTTCTGGCAGGCAAATCTGGGAATTAAGGAGGGCTTCAAATTTACAAGGCACCCAAAAGACCCAAGTTGATACAAAAGACAGAATTCACTAGCACGGTTCTCAGGGAAGCATTCTTGTAAAACCCCAGCATCCTTTCCTAGCAGCCTGGAGTGAATGCTGTACTTCTGACCATGGTATTGTCTAAGGAGCTTGCTGGTGTGACCCCTGCACGTCTTTCATATCAATATATGAATAGTAGGTGTCTTGTACATTTTAATTTTCAAGATGTGATTTAGGTACTGTATTTAAATTGAACCAATCACCATGGTGCTTGAGTGCTAAACCCACTCATTTAAGGAAGTCTATCATAATGGGACTAGGAAATCTGCAGGTTTACATGGCTCAAAGAGCATGTTTTGTGGATTGCTAAGTAGTTCTCAGTCTAGTGTTCTACATGTACAGGTTTCCCTAAAACTCTGTTACTTTTAAAATAAAATAATTTACTAACTTCAAAATGGCAGTATTTAAACAGAAGTTTTTCCTTTAGGAAACCACCATGTGTATATCACTTATTTCTAGCCACCCATGAACATTTTGGAGACTTTCCAGAAAAGACCACCATGGAAGACCCTGACCAAAATTCTAGAAGCCACAGAGCTGTCTTTGCATGAGCTGACTAGCTTGCCCGTACCATGCTCCAATCTCACATTGGTTTTTATTTTTTACCAACTATCTTTCACATTGTCAAAACTCAGATATTTTGCTTTTGTTGAGGTTATCAGTTGAGTGAGGTCATTTGGTTTCTATTTGGAGAAGATTAATTGAAAAGCTAATTCATCTCCTGGGAGACATCCTAATACTTAGCACTTATGTCTGTTTTCATCTCCAAAGACTTTTACAGGGATTAACAAATCCACTCTTCAGCCACGTGCGTTTTCGAATTATGCCTATTTCATAGAGGGAAGACTGAGATAGCGAGGTTATGACTTGGTCAAGACCACAGAGTGAGTGGGTGTAAGAGGTGGGCTTAGAACATTGGAGAATTCCAGTCCTATCTTTAGACCATACCGCTCTTCCAGTTGTTAGTGTACCATGTTTCATTCATAAAACATTCATATTTATCTGTATAAAGGGTAGCTCTAGGGCTATAAAATTAAGCAATTGGTGTTTCTCACAGAATGAACTAAGTAAATATATTATTTTCTGAAACAAGATTAGCCTATGCATTCTCTGTATATATTTGTATATTGTGTCAGTAGTTGGAGAGTAGAGATTTCATAGAATATTTCATTTTATGACACTGATTATCTTTGCGGATTTTAAATGATTATATCACAGTCCCTGGAATTGAAATTAAATTGTGTGTTGATAAAGGGCATGCTAAATGCCAAGCAGAAACTGGCATTTAGCACAGCAGATGGGGTGTTTGTAGTAGTGCTGAGTGTTTAGTTTTGATCAGTTTAATTTTTGCTTTCTTTCCATGCATCCTATCCATAGATTTCCCGCCCCCACCCCACCCCCAAATTTCTGGCTTGTTGGCTCGTGGGGGTGGGTGGGTTGTACTTGAGAAAAACAAATACATATCTTTCAGTGTTCATGTGGGGGAGGCAGAGGAAGAAAGGCAGAGTAATTCAAATTGTCATCGTTCAGTACTAGCTGTACCTGTGACCCCTTCTGTAATGTCTGAGTGCATCCCCAATGTGTGAGACCTCGTGCCTTTATCTCTCTGAGTGGAATCCCCACGATTCTCCCACTCTTACACCAGGTCCTAGGATGCAGTACCCTATGTATTGATCGTGCTTACTCCAGCAGGCCTGACTTGGCTCAGGCTCTGCAGTTTTTCCCTTCAGGAGCTTGTGACCAGCAGTGAATACAGTGACCCAAATTGTCTCCTGAAAACAGAATATTGTTTAATCTTAACAGGAGGAAAAAAGCATAGCACAAGAGAAAAAGGATTTAAAAAAAACTCCAAAAGGTCTGCTCACATTTGTCTTGCATAGAATCTTAGGAGGGTTTAGCTTACCTCAGACACTTAACCTCTGGGGGGCCTGGGTCTCAGTCTGTTCCTGTTAAGTGTCTCTGACAATTCCCACACCCCAAGAGAGAGCGTGTCCTTTTAAATTTAGTCATTCATAGTTCTCTCTTCCCAGGCGTTTGTTAGCCCTGATAGTCCAAAACCATTTAGGTGAATTCTGCAGTTGGTCAAGCATGAGCATCAAAATGAATATTATTGTCTATGAAGTGTTGGAAAAGTGTATATTAGGATCTACCTCCCCAACTTCCTGAATGCATTTCCTGACAATCCTGCTATTGAATTAACTCTGTATACGCATGTAGTAATCAAACAGAACAGATAATATTCATAAATTATTACAGTGCAGCTGAAAATCAGTCACACACAGACCTTAAATTAGGTTCACTCATGCAAATCAGTGTTTTGAAGGAGTTTGTTGCTCTATTGTACGATAATGGGACAAAAAAATTTATGGTGAATTATTTTGGTGATATTGCCTTCTATTTCTGTGCTAGTCGACACCCAATGTACCGCTCACATAAACAGTCTTTAGAACAAGGTAAAGGGCAGGAAAAAAATCATACGCTTTAAGGTCAGAAGGGACCATCATGATCGTCATGTGACCTGCACATTGCAGGACACAGAACCTCACCTATAGACCCACAACCTCTGGCTGAGTTACTGAAGTCCTCAAATCAAGATTTAAAGACTTCAGGTTACAGAGAATCCACCATTACTACTAGTTTAAACCTGCAAGTGACCTGTTCCCTGTGCTGCAGAGGAAGGCGAACCTCCCTCCCCCCGTTTCCAGAAGATTATAGTAGTTGTAATCCAACATAATGCAGTACATCTAGTTTTTATTTATTATTATTTATTTGTTATATAATTGGGTTAGGACTGACTAACTTAAAGAAAAACACTCGATCTCCTCAGAAATTTTGCAAACAGCTTATTTCTATGACTTTTCACTTTCACTTTTTAATGCAACCATCTCTTCCTAGATAAGAGCATTTAGCTGTGTGAGTTGTGTTGTGTTTTTTTGTGTTTTTTGCTTTAGTACCTTCTACTCAAACATTCTGTGATATAGCATGATCCATTTTCTCTCTGTGGGGGAAGATTGGTTCTTTCTGGAGTCTATTCTTGGGGGACTAGGGGGGCAGGTTAGAATTAATTTGTTTTCCCTATGTGTTTGTTGTGGAAATGCATAAAACTTTTTTTTCTCTTTCTTTCCTCTCTTGATCATCTCATCTGTGTGGGTGAATGTTCCTGCAAACCCTTGGTGAACGTATAGAGACCTTTGGTATGCTCATTCTTTCATTAGAGCCCAAAGTCACAGACTGTTATAAAAACAATGAAGAATAAAAAACCAAACAAGTCCAATCATAACATTGAAAAATGGCTAAAATGTGCACTTGAGGGAAACTTGGAAGTTGTCATTTGATAAATCTATCACTTTACATGGTCTTGTCACAGTTTGGCACTCCAAAAAGTGATTTTTGTATGATATTTTCCTGGTACTGGCCACTGGTATCAACCCATTAACATGACTGTTGCTTATGTATTTAAAAAACAATACCTACTAAACTTAAATGCAGGTGTTGGTGTTCTGAGACCAGGGTTAACATTTTCAAAAGTGCCTAACTCCCATTTTCCAAAGTTTCTTTGATATTTAAGTGGTTAAGTCACACTGACAATCATTTGAGTTTTACTGGGGCTTAGGAGTCTTGGTAGGGCTGGAAAATGAGACCTAGGCTATGTCTACACTAGAAGTGCTTTACCAGTGTAGGAATATCAGTATACTATGCTGGCAAAACGCTACTGGTATAGATGCAGCAATACTCATAAAGTTGCGCTCTTCACCAGTCTAGTAAAACCAACTTCCATGAGCTAAACAAGCTATATTGGTAAAAGCACAGCTTTGCTGGTATAGCTACATTTACAGTAGGGGCTTTTGTGAGCATGTCGGTCAAGGTTCACCTCTCTTCTCTCCCCTGACCAACATAGAAGTCTGTAGGGTAGATATAGTCTGTAGGGTAGATATAGTCACTTAGGTGCTTTTGAAAATTTTACCTCCAGATGTTTTTATGGTAGGGGCTTTTTTTCAGTTAATTATAACATACTATATGTAACATTGTAACATACTATAAACATGAAGTATGTTTTAATATGCATATTTAAAGGATAAATAAGTGGGATCCAGAAACTTTGTTTACAGAAGCTATTTTTAACGTTGCCTCTGAAGAGAGCAGACCAAAAGCGACATAGGAAAAGGTAGAGGATTTATATGGAAGAAGAACTCCCGTGGCCTCTTGGAGTTCTAGAGTTGAACAGCGTTTTTTCTCATGTTTCAGGCAACTTGAATCTCTCTCCAGAATGCTATATATTTTTTAATATTTAGCATGTTTTATTCCATAATTAGAATAGAGTAGAAAGGGATGATTACTTGTAAAATGCTCTAGTTCATAAAGTCTCTGTGAAATTAAATATTGAAGAATTTTATTTATTTATATATATATTAAACAGACAATGACAGATGCCCTGGGGATGTTTAATGAGGCCAAAAATGTCAACGAAAGAATATGATTCAGTGAGGAATAACAAAACATATACAATTTTGTTAATTTTTTTGGGTCTGCCCTGTAGTAGAGGGGTGACGCGCTTTATGTAATAATGCTACATACTCCATAAGTTTTGATGTTCTTCCACCTACTCCAAAAAAACCCAAAATAAAACAAAACTTGAACTGTTTTGGTTTTTTTCTTATCTTTATTAACATGAAATATTTTTTCAGGTTACTTGAATGTAATTCAAAGTTAGGTTTATAAAACTTGGTCAAAAAGTGACTGCCCTATTCTTCTTTCCCTACTGGTTCAAAGACAATCAGGTGTGAAATCAGATGTTCATAGTTCCTCTTGTAGTAAGGAGGAGTTTCATGCCAGGGATAGCCCTATCCATTACTCTCCTTAAATGAGATTAGGTGAAAGAGTTTTGTCATCATGTTTACATAATTTTAGTTTACACTAATGTGTAATTAGACAATACTGGACATAGAAACAACCTATGTAAATACATACAAAACAAGCTGAACTTAAAATATAAATCAACCTAGGTGACTTTAAATCCTGTTAAAATATGTAGAATCTGTTTGCCCCACACAAGGTTGTGCTTAGGTTTACGTGGCCCTCCTGCGTAATGAAGTTGGGCAACACTGCTTTAAACATTGCTCATGTCTTTAAGACTGTATCTGCTCTGAGGATTTTCTGAATTTCCCCCTGCACTGATGCCTCTCCCCCTGTGCCAGCGATGCAGACCAGCCACTGGCATTTTTATCCTAGTGTTGTCTGACTTCAGATCTAGGTGGCATGGTGGTAAAAATACCAGTGGCTAGTCTGCTTTAGGGATCCTACCATTTGCTAGCACCACTGGAGCTGCACCAGTACTAGAGCAATGGTAGGGGAATTTTAAAAAATATTCTGTATAGATGAGGCATATATATTCTTTGAGTAAGCAAACAGTAGGAACATCCTGACTCATCACATGATTGTTTTTAGCCAATCATAAAACAGTATTTTCTTTTTTAGCAGCAGAAATGACAATATACTTGTTAAAATATGTTTCTGTATGCCACTCAGAAAACGCTTGATTATGTTGAATTTTTTTAGAAATTACCTATAGCAAAACTCATCAATACAGAAAACCTACCACTGCTAATCTCGTATTATGTGGAGTGACCCCAAAAAAACAAAATAAACATGAGTTATTAATGGTGATTCTTTGAATGTTTCAGAATAACAATAAAAACTGAAAAATCCCCTGTTTTTCATTGCATCTATAAAATATCCTACACTGATTTGGCTGATAAAGACGTAGGATTAAAATATCTGAAAAGTGATCTTGGATTACAATATGCTAGTGCACATTTTAAACAGTCATCCAGAATTGTACTGTTGCTACATTGCTTTAATTTCAAATGGGAAATTAATACCTTAAAAGTTTATTCTCTGACTGTGGGCATCTCTAATGTGCAGTGTTGTAGCCCTGTGTTTTGTCTTTGCTTGCGATAATGCTGTACAATTTGTACTTCTGCTTGCAATCAGCCTTTAAATAAAGGTGATGGGGGGGAAAAAGGCAATGAGAACTATTTTGTTCTCCAATTATTGAAAGTATAACTTTAAAAAAAACTTTGCCTTAGATGAATGTAGATTATTTGCAAAGTGCAGTTTTTTTCCAATCAATTTGAGAATGCTTAACATCACCTTAAAGACTGCTTGCGTGTACAGTATTGTGGGTCATTAGATTTAAAGTAGATTAAGTAATTTATATAGAAATATGTAGTATTCCGAAAGAGTTAGGGGTCTACTGGAGATACTGTAGAAATCTTAGAGATGCTGGTGCTTGCTTTGTGTTTAGTAAAGGCAATTCATCTATTTAGTGTACGAAAACTGAAGAGGAGTTTATCATGTACTTTTATTTAAAGAAACCATACTTAATAGATACATGTTTCAAACAGCTGCATTACATGTTTAGTGAATTGAACTTGAGAACATTTTTTGTATTTTCAGTGAAAGAGTTCCTAGCCAAAGCCAAAGAAGATTTCTTAAGAAAATGGGAAAGCCCCCCTCAGGTAAGGAAGTATGATTTAAAATACAAATGCATTGCATGACTCTGACTACTTACTTTTCTGGAAATGAGTTCAGTATCCAGTACTCAGATAGTACTGTGGTGGGCGCTACAGAAAATTGAGGATATTTTCAGTACAAAAACTGTTGAGGGAGTGTCCATGCAAAGAATTTAACCCCATTATTTGTAATTGCAGTTGAGATCAGCAAAGATGCTTTGGAAAGAGCATTGGGAAAGAGCATTTTTAGTGATAGGTTCCTTGCTATGAAATTCATTCTCACTGGCAATTTGATAGTTTGAATCTCGCCACTCTTATGTCCTATTACAACTGGCTTTTTGTAACAGGACACCTTGGTATATCCTGGACATTACTCTTGGAAATTTCTCTCCTGGTTGGTAATCCTTTGGCTTTAGGGAGACGTTTCCCTCTTGATGAGTGAGAGTGCATAGTATATGCTTCCTATTTGGAGGAAAAGTTGTAATTTTACTTACTTTTCAAATAGCATTCAAATATTGAGGTGATAGATCTCTTTTATAAATGTGTTCAAATATGAATTCTAGACAATGTATGAATAGTAGTTCCTCAACACATTCCCACATAGAATTCTCTTTAGCACTTAATATTGGAAGCTTGATGATGACTGTCATCTTTTGCAGGTTTTGTTTTATTTTTTCTTGTGTTAACATCATGATCTCTTTGCAGCTAAATTCTTACTGCTTGCTGCATAACATCTTGATAAAAATATTTGTCATTTTTAAACATAAATTAGATTAAGTCCCTTTCTATTTTAATGCAAGTACTATTACAGTTCTCTCAATTCAGGTTTATTGTGTGAAATTATATTAACGTTAGTTAGCGCTCTAGTTTTTTAGTTTTGACAGAAGAAATTGCATCCATCCTCTTTGATAAATGACTACATTTCCCATCACTAAGTGTCTCTATGTACCACAACTGTAATCATTGTTTATTAATCTGTTACACTTTTTTGTGTACATGTAGAATACTGCTGGCCTAGATGATTTTGAGAGACAAAAAACCCTTGGAACAGGAT
Source organism: Platysternon megacephalum (assembly GCA_003942145.1). NCBI lineage: Eukaryota > Metazoa > Chordata > Testudines > Platysternidae > Platysternon > Platysternon megacephalum. The sequence continues at coordinate 1,557,071 of QXTE01000036.1, read as the reverse complement.
CATTTGGGCGAGTTATGTTGGTGAAATATAAATCCACAGAACAGTATTATGCTATGAAGATACTGGATAAACAGAAGGTTGGAGCATTTTATAATTATACTAATTTGTGTGGTTAAAAACTGTCTTTGCCAGCAGAGAGCATGCTGTTCATTGAAATCATTATCTGTGATCTGAAAAAATGTTGCATCCTATTATTTTCACTTTTCATGCTGTTACGGTGGGTTTTAGCTGGCACTTCTGCCTCTGACAGGAAAATAGAGTTGTTGCTTTTCTTAAACAATTCTCCGAGAGAATTACCTTGTCCTAAGGATTCAAATTTTTTTTAAAAGGCATAAGTAAAAAATAAATCCTGCAGTCTAGTCATAGCATTTCACACTGCTCATAGTTCATTCCCTGGCTCTTTGGATTTGTAGTGTTTTGAAGAGATGATGTTTTGTTCACCCATCTTTTTTTTTTTTTTTTTTTTTTCCCCACTGTTCTATTGTCTTTTCTCGTGTTTTCTTTTTTTATTGTGTGGATTTGTTTTTCTTTTTTATAACCTATTTTGATTAGGGCTGTTAATTAATCGCAGTTAACGCCTGCAATTAACTTAAAGCAAAATGAATGCATTAATCGCATACCTGGGGGCAGGGTGAGAGGCATCAGCGAAGGGAGGGCTGTGCAGCTCTGGAGTCGGTGGAGGGAGGGCTAGAGCAATCCGAGCCTGCAGCTTCCCGGGCAGGAGGGGGGCTGGACCAGCCCCAGCCTGCAGCTTCCTAGGCAGCGGGGGGTAGGATTGCCAGGCGTCCAGTTTTTGACCAGAATGGCCAGTCAAAAATGTACCCTGGCAGCTCCAGTCAGGCTGCTAAAAGTCCGGTTGGCCATAGTGGCCGGCTCCGCACAGCTCCCGGAAGTGGCCAGGATGTCCTGCTGGCTCCTAGGCACGGGGCGGCACGGGGGCTCAGCGCATTGCCCCTGTCCGTGGTTCCCGGCCAATGGGAACTGCAGAGTCGGCACTTGGGGCACAGGCAGCACACGGAGCTCCCCTGGCTGCCCCAGCGCCTAGGAGCTGGTGGGACATGCTGGCCACTGCGGCCAATGGGAGCTGCAGGGACCGTGCCTGCGGACAGGAGCAGTGCATGGAGACCCTTGGCCACCCCTGTGCCTAGGAGCTGGAGGGACATGTCACCGCTTCCCAGGAGCTGCCTGAGGTAAGCACCACCCATAGCCTGCACCCCCTCCTGCACCCGAACCCCCTACCCCAGCCCTGAGCCCCCTCCCATACCCAAACTCCCTCCTGGAGCCTGCACCCCCTCTCACACTCCAGCCCCCTCCCAGAGCCCGCACTCTTATCCCCTGTCCCAGCCCAGAGCCCCGTCCTGCAACCCAAACCCCTCATCCCTGGCCCCACCCCAGAGCCCACACTCCCAGCTGGAACTCTCACCCCCCCCCTTCCCCCCCGCACACACACACCAACCCCCAGCCTGGAGCCCCCTCCCATACTCGGAACCCCTTGGCCCCACCCACCAGTCAGGAGCCCCCCTCCTGAACCACAAACTCCTTATCCCCAGCCCCACCCTAGAGCCCTCACCCCCAGCCAGAGCTCTCACCCCCTCCCACACTCCAACCCTCTGTTTCAGCCCGGATCCCCCGCCCGGAGCCCCCTCCTGCACCCCAAACCCCTCATCCCTGGCCCCACCCCAGAGACCGCACCCCAGCTGGAGCCCTCACCCCCTCTTGCACCCCAACCTCTGCCCCAGTGAAAATGAGCGAGCGAGGGTGGGGCAGAGCGAGCGAAGGAGGGAGGGGGGATGGAGTGAGCAGTGGCGTGGCCTGGGGAAGAGACGAAGGAAGGGTGTTCAGTTTTCTGCAATCAGAAATTTGGCAACCCTAGCGGGCGGGGGGCGGCCTGGAGTCCCACTCCCCGAGCGGGGCTGAAGCCCAGAGCCCCCAGCCCTGAGCTTATATTTGAAAATATAGAAACCCCTGAAAAAATTTAAATAAATGGTATTCTAATATTATTTAACAGTGTGATTAAAACTGATTAATCATAATTATTTTTTTAATTGCTTGACAGCCCTAATTTTGATTATTTTCTTGGGTTTTGCCCCTCCTTGTTTCCCCACTCAACAGAAGGCTGCATGTTGCCATGACAGGTGAACTTAGTGCCAAGGGAACAAAGATGAGCAGCATGGGCCAGTTGGCTGTTTGAATTTGCAGCCCTGTATGCGTGAGCTACTCCTATGTCTTGCTGTTTTTTTGACAGTTGGGAAGGCAGTCATTTTCGAAGGAGTTGTCTGCTGTTTGTCCTGTATCCAGGTGGTGCAGCTTTCACTGCTTCACTGCTCCTACTCTGCCCACTAAAATAGTCTGGTATCACTAGATTGGGTAATCCTATATGTGTGCAAAATAAACTATGTATTGTACTGGCACTACATTTTAAAGAGTAAAACTTTTCAAGTTCAGAGAATTTGATACACAATTTATTAACTAGATATTACTAAGAAGATATTTTGTTTTGGCATGGGTCTGATTAAATATATACCATCTTTGCTTACTACAATTAGTACTATCGACAGTTCAAATAGTGTTTAAAGAAAGTCTAATTAGTTGTTTTTTATTAGGTAGTTTCCACATTTTTCAATTATGATTGTTCAGGAATGTCTTTGCTTCATAGCAACCATTAGCAATGATATTTCACAGAATATGCTAAAAAGATCATGTTAAAAAAGTACAGAAACAGCTGATTTTAAAGATAACATTTTTCCTTTTAATTATCTTTTGCTCAAATGTAACTGACTTGGGTTTAGATGGAATCTGCTCAAACATTCTTCAGCATAAGCAAACTGTATTGTGTATAGCAATGGTTCTCAAACTTTTGTACTGGTGACCCCTTTCACATAGCAAGTCTCTGAATGCAACGCCCTGTATACATTAAAAACACTTTTTTATATATTTAACACCATTATAAATGCTGGAAGCAAAGCGGGGTTTGGGGTGGAGGCATAAAGCTCGTGACCTCCCATGTAATAACCTCGCAACCCTCTCAGGGGTCCCGACCCCCAGTTTGAGAACCCCTGGTGTATAGTGAGCTTCTAAAATTGAAAATTATCTTGCTACATGTTGATACAATGTAGCTCAAGAACTTTGAAGGACACTTTGGATCAAGAGTCCACAAATTTTTCATAGCGTGGACCACAAGCTAATAGAGATTGTCTAGTTGGATCATTTCATCTCCATTCTTTATACCATAGTCAACCTCCATGTTCATTCATGGTCATATAACATACCTGTAGCAGCTATAGTAATTGCTTAATTAGAGTATGTCTACACTGGCAAGTTTCTGCACCACAAGTTATACCACTTTTATTAAAACACTGGAATTAAGCCACTGTTGCATGTCCACACTGTGCTCCTTGTGATGCTGGAGCGCATCCACATTAGCAGCTCTTGCAACGGCAAAGACAGCAGTGCATTGTGGTAGCTATCCCACTGTGCAACTGGCTGCAGGGTGCTTTGGGAAGGGTTTGCAATGCCTCATGGGGCAGGCACAGCATCACATGATGCAGGTTTCCCAATCCCATTGTTCCATGGGCATCCTACTACATTGCCAGCTGCTTTTCAACTGAAGTGTGTTGAGGGGAGTGTGTGTGTGACAGGGAGTGTATGTGTGTATGGAGGAGAGGAGAGAGACTGTGTGTTTTGGGGGACAGAGTGTGTCAGCATGCTTTTTTGTAAGTTCAGACAGCAGCAGGAAGCAACCAGTCCTGGGGATGGGGGAAACCCCAAAATCAGCCCCCGCCTTCCTCTCTGTACAGCGCGCTCTCTCGCTCACTCTCACACACACACACACACACACACACACACACACACACACCAGCCCCCGCCTTCCTCCCTGGGCACGCTCTCTCTCTCTCACACACCCACTTAAAGGGGAGGGGCGCATATCTCCAGGGCAGCTGAGTTCAAAACAATGAGCAGAGCGGTCACTTGAGGCATTATGGGACAGCTCCAGAGGCCAATTACAGCGCAGAAAGCAATCAACTGTCTACACTGGCAATAGAGCGCTGGAGCCTCTGCGCAAATAGCCTTACGACTCTCGTCGAGGTAGGTTTTTTTGCAGCGCTGCAACTGAGGAGTTTCTGCACACAAAGTGGCTTGGCAGTGTGTGCACGGCTGCAGTTTGAGCGCAAAAAGCTGCTTTACTGCGCAGAAACTTGTCAGTGTAGACAAGCCCTTAGATGGAGGAGTAAATCTAGGAAAGAATTGAAAATATTTTTAGCGCTCTGATTTAACAGCTGGAAATAAAGAGGAGAGCCAGCACTATGCATAGCTTTCCACAGACTACAGAGAGAGCTGCTGTTTTATACATTTGCTATCTATTGAAAATTGAAATGCCTTGCTAAGGTTTGAATCACTTCTGTTATGCCACCCTACATTTTATTAATAGTTGTTTTTTATCACATCTGCTTTCGATTCAATAAACACTATCATTTGTTTATATTTCATTTTAAACAAAGTTGGAATTTTAGGATGCAAAGTAATATTGTTAAAATAATCTATAACTTTTGTTTATTTTTATGGTAAAGCATATTTTTATGGTGACAGGTTTTTATGGTTTGCAGATAATTTTTCATCTAGAACTTGTTCAGGAATATAATACTTGTAATTCAGATTGTAAGGTACTAAGACGTCTCATATTTGTTTTGTTCAGCATATTACCAGGTTGTCATCACTGGGATTTGCAGTCTGTTACCATCCAGGTTTTAAGTTCTCAGCCATTTTGACTTTACAAATTACATCCCTGTGACAGCAAAGTGTATATCTGTGCTATGCCAAGAGTTCTTAGATCATTATGATATTAGAGGTCACTCAAACAATCACCACCCTTACTGTATGTTGAATTCTAGTTGCCATCTTGCTACTGTGTGTGGTGTCCTAGAGGAGATCTGACTGATTAAAAAAGAGAATTGTATGCAATTTTCAGTCAGCTGAAGAAAGTTGCCTTCCATTCCACAGACAAATGAATTTGATATATTTCCTTCTCAAAAACTCCACCAGATTCAGCAGTTACAAATCCCTCGGAAGTCCACAGAGTTTGTGGTCATGGAGGCAGCTTTTGTCTAGAGTCAATAACAACATAACATGTTGGACCCTGAATGTCAGGGGTGATTCAGTGTTTCCTTTCTGTATTCTAAGTCAAGGTTCATCAAAGCTTAAAAATATAATTCAAAAAACTTCAAGTATGTCCTTTCCTGGTACAGCATATCTGTAAAGTGATGTTGCTTGGTTATTTTCATTACATAATTACATTTTTGAAAGGGCAAACTGAGTTGATTTGGTGAGTATAAATATCTGGGTTTGTGATTTCTGTCAGAAGAAACATTTAAAACAAAACAAACCCCCAAAAAAGAAAGAGAAAGCTTTCTCATACAAAATTTTGAGGGGGGAGAGTGCTCTTCTACATATTACAGCTATTTTGCAACCAAAATAACTAATACAAGTACATTTTCAAACTTGGCTGAGAACCTAGCATATCAGTTATTTACAATAGTAAGATCAGATGTCTATTCAACAAAAACACTGTTTTTGAGTGGCTCCAATTTTATCCTGATTTTTGTGGGCTTGTTTGCTCTGTTTTGTGTGTTTAAAAAAAATATGTTACATGCTACCTAAAATTGCTTTATTGCCTATATTATTTGATAAAATTAATGCACCTTAGAGAGACTTTAATAGCTTAGTACCTTGATAATGAGATGGGATACAAAGCCTTTCACCTTTAGGTAACCAGTTCAAAGCTAACCCAGAGCATTAGTAACTGAAAGTAATTCTCAAGTCATAAGCACTTCCACCAGTTCTCACAATGGAGTATTGATAAATTGGGTGATGGGGAGTAAGGAAAATTTGAGTGATTACTTAATGCTGGAGTTAAATAAAAGGAAATAGAATTATTTCCTATTAGCAATAGAACAGAGAGCTGGAATCTACCATTTACTGCCTTTCGCAGTAAAGCATTTATAGTAGCCTCCAAGCAGAGGACAAGACTCAGATTTTGACACTGTTGTTAGGAAGCCTTGCAATTACTGTATATAGGAGAATATACAAAACCCACTGTGAAGTCTGGCAGATGCGACTGTTCTGAGTAAGGAAATTATTAGTTAAACCCAAATTTTCCATTATCTTCTCCTGGCTGTGGACTTTGGAAAATGAGTGGGTCTCAGTCCTGTTCCTTGTGAGTAAGTATGTTTCACCCACAAAACTCATCATTAGGACTAATCGACACCCTTATTGATAGTCTCAGCATCGAATGGCTATGGAGATTCACTACCCTGTCACTGCTGCAGGTGACTGCCATCAGGTCAGCTGGGTACATTGTCATGGATGTGTGAAGTTTGCCCCATTGGTTCCTGGGCTCCACTTCTGGGGATATAAAAAGGCCTCCAATTACTAAAGATCTCCATTAACCATGATTTAAGAATTGTAAAGTCTCTTAAAATTTTAAGGAAAGAAATTCTAAATATGACTTGAATCAGAGGGGTAGCCGTGTTAGTCTGGATCTGTAAAAAGCAACAGAGAGTCCTGTGGCACCTTTAAGACTAGGGGTATGTCTACACTACGAAATTAGGTCGAATTTATAGAAGTCGGTTTTATAGAAATCGTTTTTATACAGTCGATTGTGTGTGTCCCCACACAAAATGCTCTAAGTGCATTAAGTCGGCGGACTTCGTCCACAGTACTGAGGCTAGCGTTGACTTGTGGAGCGTTGCACTGTGGGTAGCTATCCCACAGTTCCCGCAGTCTCCGCCGCCCATTGGAATTCTGGGTTGAGATCCCAATGCCTGATGGGGCAAAAACAGTGTCGCGGGTGATTCTGGGTACATGTCGTCAGGCCCCCACTCCCTCCCTCCCTCCCTCCGTGAAAGCAACAGCAGACAATCGTTTCGCGCCTTTTTTCTGCCCAGACGCCATAGCACTGGGATCATGGAGCCCGCTCAGATCACCGCGGCAATTATGAGCACTATGACCACCACGCGCATTATCCTGGAGTATATGCAGAGCCGGAACCTGGCAAAGCAAAACCAGGAGGAGGAGGAGGCAACAGCAGCGCAGAGGCAACAGCAGCGCGGTGACGAGAGTGATGAGGAAATAGACATAGACTTCTCACAAAGTACGGGCCACAGCAATGTGAAAATCATGGTGGTAATGGGGCAGGTTCATGCCGTGGAACGCCGATTCTGGGCCCGGGAAACAAGCACAGACTGGTGGGACCGCATAGTGCTGCAGGTGTGGGACGATTCCCAGTGGCTGCGAAACTTTCGCATGCGTAAGGGCACTTTCATGGAACTTTGTGACTTGCTTTCCCCTGCCCTGAAGCGCCAGAATACCAAGATGAGAGCAGCCCTGACAGTTGAGAAGCGAGTGGCCATAGCCCTGTGGAAGCTTGCAACGCCAGACAGCTACCGGTCAGTCGGACATCAATTTGGAGTGGGCAAATCTACTGTGGGGGCTGCTGTGATTCAAGTAGCCAGGGCAATCAAAGAGCTGCTGATATCAAGGGTAGTGACTCTGGGAAATGTGCAGGTCATAGTGGATGGCTTTGCTGCAATGGGATTCCCTAACTGTGGTGGGGCGATAGATGGAACCCATATCCCTATCTTGGCACCGGAGCACCAAGCCAGCGAGTACATAAACCGAAAGGGGTACTTTTCAATGCTGCTGCAAGCACTGGTGGATCACAAGGGACGTTTTACCAACATCAACGTGGGATGGCCAGGAAAGGTACATGACGCTCGCGTCTTCAGGAACTCTGGTCTGTTTCAAAAGCTGCAGGAAGGGACTTTCTTCCCAGACCAGAAAATAACCGTTGGGGATGTTGAAATGCCTATAGTTATCCTTGGGGACCCAGCCTACCCCTTAATGCCATGGCTCATGAAGCCATACACAGGCAGCCTGGACAGTAGTCAGGACCTGTTCAACTACAGGCTGAGCAAGTGCAGAATGGTGGTAGAATGTGCATTTGGACGTTTAAAAGCGCGCTGGCGCAGTTTACTGACTCGGTTAGACCTCAGCGAAAACAATATTCCCATTGTTATTACTGCTTGTTGTGCGCTCCACAATATCTGTGAGAGTAAGGGGGAGACGTTTATGGCGGGGTGGGAGGCTGAGGCAAATCGCCTGGCCGCTAATTACGCGCAGCCAGACACCAGGGCGATTAGAAGAGTACAGCAGGGTGCGGTGCGCATCAGAGAAGCTTTGAAAACCAGTTTCATGACTGGCCAGGCTACGGTGTGAAAGTTCTGTTTGTTTCTCCTTGATGAACCTCCCCCCCGCCCCCGCCCGGTTCACTCTACTTCACTGTAAGCTAGACACCCTCCCCTCCCCCCTTCGATCACCGCTTGCAGAGGCAATAAAGTCATTGTTACTTCAAATTCATGCATTCTTTATTAATTCACACAAATAGGAGGATAACTGCCAAGGTAGCCCAGGAGGGATGGGGGAGGAGGGAAGCGCTGGGTGGGGTGGGGGAGGAGGGAAGGACAAGGACACCGTGCACTATAAAACTTTAAAACTTTAAAAATTAGAAACTTCAAAACTTATTGAAGGCCAGCCTTCTGCTGCTTGAGCAATCCTCTGGGGTGGAGTGGCTGGGTGGCCGGAGGCCCCCCCACCGCGTTCTTGGGCGTCTGGGTGAGGACGCCATGGAACTTGGGGAGGAGGGCTGTTGGTTACACAGGGGCTGTAGTGGCGGTCTGTGCTCCTGCTGCCTTTCTTGCAGCTCAACCATACGCTGGAGCATCTCACTTTGATGCTCCAGCAGTCGGAGCATGGACTCCTGCCTTCTGTTCTCAATCTGACGCCACCTCTCAGATTCAGCCCGCGATTCAGCACGCAACCTCTCCGATTCAGCACGCGATTCAGCCCGCCACCTCTCCTCGCGTTCAAACTGTGCTTTTCTGCAGTCAGACATTGTCTGCCTCCAAGCATTCTGCTGAACCCTGTCAGCGTGGGAGGCCGTCTGGAGCTCCGAGAACATTTCATCCCGAGTTCTCTTCTTCCTCCTTCTAATCTTCACTAGCCTCTGCGAAGGAGAAACATTTGCAGCTGGTGGGGGAAAAGGGAGATAGGTAGTTAAAAAGACACATTTTAGAGAACAATAGGATCACTCTTTCCCGTTAAACCTTGCTGTTCACATTACATAGCACAAATGCTTTCGTTACAAGGTCGTATTTTGCCTCTATTTATATTGAGGGTCTGCCGATTTGGTGTGAGAGATCACTCACGCAGGGCCAGGCAACAGAATTCGGCTTGCAGGCAGCCATGGTAAGCCACAGTCTTTTGGCTTCTTTAACCTTAATAACATGTGGGAATGGTTTCAAACAGCAGCACCCTCATTTTCCATACCAAGCAGCCGTTGGGTTGGCCATTTAAAATGGTATGGCAATTTAAAAGGAGGGAGGGATGCGGTTGCCGGGTTAACGTGCAGCACAAACCCAACTAACCCCCCCCCCCCCCCCCACACACACCCAATTCCCTGGGATGATCACTTCACCCCTCCCCCCACCGCGTGGCTAACAGTGGGGAACATTTCTGTTCAGCCGAGCAGGAACGGGCACTCTGAATGTCCCCTTAATAAAAGCACCCTATTTCAACCAGGTGACCATGAATGATATCACTCTCCTGAGGATAACACAGAGAGATAAGGAATGGATGTTGTCTGAATGCCAGCAAACACCGGGACCATACGCTGCCATGCTTTGCTATGCAATGATTCCAGACTACGTGCTACTGGCCTGGCGTGGTAAAGTGTCCTACCATGGCGGACGGAATAAGGCAGCCCTCCCCAGAAACCTTTTGCAAAGGCTTTGGGAGTACATCCAGGAGAGCTTTCTGGAGATGTCCCTGGAGGATTTCCGCTCCATCCCCATACACGTTAACAGACTTTTCCAGTAGCTGTCCTGGCCGTGAATGCCAGGGCAAATTAATCATTAAACACGCTTGCTTTTAAACCATGTGTAATATTTACAAAGGTACACTCACCAGAGGTCCCTTCTCCGGGGTCTGCGAGCACGCTTTGGGATTCGGTGGGTTCGGGGTTTACTGGCTCCAGGTCCAGGGTGATAAACAGATCCTGGCTGTTGGGGAAAACGGTTTCTCTGCCTCCTTGCTGTGAGCCATCTCCCGTCTGTTCATCATCATCGTCTTCCTCGTCCCCAGAACCCGCTTCTGTGTTGCGTGAGTCTCCATTGACGGAGTCATAGCACAGGGTTGGGATAGTGGTGGCTGCACCCCCTAGCATGGCATGCAGCTCGGCGTAGAAGCGGCATGTCTGCGGCTGTGCCCCGGACCTTCCGTTTGCCTCTCTGGTTTTCTGGTAGGCTTGCCTTAGCTCCTTAATTTTCACGCGGCACTGCTGTGCATCCCTGTTATGGCCTCTGTCCTTCATGCCCTTTGAGACTTTTTCAAATGTTTTTGCATTTCTTTTACTGCTACGGAGTTCCGCTAGCACGGATTCGTCTCCCCATATGGCGATCAGATCCCGTACCTCCCGTTCGGTCCATGCTGGAGCTCTTCTGCGATCCTGGGACTCCATCATGGTTACCTGTGCTGATGAGCTCTGCGTGGTCACCTGTGCTCTCCACGCTGGGCAAACAGGAAATGAAATTCAAACGTTCGCGGGGCTTTTCCTGTCTACCTGGCCAGTGCATCCAAGTTCAGATTGATGTCCAGAGCGGTCACAATGGTGCACTGTGGGATAGTTCCCGGAGGCCAATACCATCGAATTGCGGCCACACTAACCCAAATTCGAAATGGCAAAACCGATTTCAGCGCTAATCCCGTCGTCGGAGGTGGTGTAAAGAAATCGATTTAAAGAGCCCTTTAAGTCGAATAAAAGGGCTTAATTGTGTGGACGAGTCCAGGCTTAAATCGAGGTAACGCTACTAAATTCGACCTAAAGTCGTAGTGTAGACCAGCCCTAACAGATGTATTGGAGCATAAGCTTTCGTGGGTGAATACCCGCTTCGTCAGACGAAAGCTTATGCTCCAATACATCTGTTAGTCTTAAAGGTGCCACAGGACTCTCTGTTGCTAAATATGACTTGGTATTGTTGTTGTACTAGAAAGCCTTTTATTTAGCCAGGTGTATCTACATGTTTTGCATTTCAGTTCAACGACTTTAATATGTTCATTGGAAAACATAAGATGTTCTGTTTAGACTGAAAAATTTAAAGATTGTTTGTTTGTTTGTTTGTAGGTTGTCAAACTGAAGCAAATAGAACACACACTGAATGAAAAGAGAATATTGCAAGCAGTGAACTTTCCTTTCCTTGTGAGACTGGAGTATTCTTTTAAGGTAAATATTTTGAAAGCAGTTGTTTCAAAATGTGAATGAAGTATATGCTCAAATTTTAGATATGTACAGATAATTTTCTTGCTCAATCTGTAAAGCCATTGCACTATAATGCAGTTATGATAAAGTACATCACATCCTCTTAAGAATCATTAATGTAAAATTAATTTTCTTCTCTGCCATGGGTAATATAAAGTATGTGCTTTGTTTTCAAAATACTAAGTAAATTATGACTAATATCCAGTAATTCATGCTTTTGGTAAAATGTACTTTGCATAAAACCTTTCCATGAAGGAACACTATCAATTTGAAATGTAGCCAATTATTTTTAATGTGTTGTGTTAGGCTTTGCATTTTTTAGTGTAATTTCTGTAATCTCTTTCAGTCGTAATAATCTAAATGATAATTGTAAAAATCATTGGTAAAACTTTCAGATAGAAGTAACATTTAAAGTTCACGCTGTCCCTTTAACTGTGTACTTCTGGGGAGGATTATACTAAAGCAGAAAGACTAGGTCTTTCTCCATCATTCTTCTTTCCACTATCAACACCAGCCTATATATATAACCAGTAAAGTAAGTATGTGTGTTACATGAAGAAGCATATTATCTATTTTGTGTGTGTGTTGGCATTTTGGTTGTTTTTGAAAAAGACTCAAAACCTTATGCCTCTGCTCCTATCTGCTAAGCTATAGTCTTTTTTTCTCCTTAGGGAGAATAAGGCCTTGTCTATACTACACAATTTGTTGGCAAAAGGCAGCTTTTGTCAATAAAATAGTGGAGGTGTACACACTACAGTGCTCCTCCCACCAACAAAACTCTCCTGCTTTGATGACCAAATAAAACCACCTTGATGAGAGTCATAGAGCTTTTTGCAGCAAAGTTAGATCAACAAAGAGTCAGTGTAGACGCTGCGTTCATTACGTCGCCGTAACTGGCCTCCGGGAGGTATCCCACAATGCCCACCATGACCGCTCTGCTCACTGGTTTTAACTCTGCTGTCCTGCAGCCAGCTACACAGGCAGGCTACTGGCAGCAAGCGCACTCCTGCCCGGACTGCAGGGAAGTGGGTGGATCTCCTTGGTCTTTGGGACGAGGAGGCTGTGCTAGTTGTCTGTGCACCAGCTTCTGTCTCAGGACTGGTTGTTTCTGGCTGCTGTCTGAATTTATAGACAGCGTGCCGACACACTCACTCTCCCCCAACACACACTCTGTCTCTGTAACTCTGTCACACATACTCACTGTCACACACTCACCCACACACACACTTATGTGGGCTTCTTGTGTTAGTGTTCAGCAGTGTCAGTTTGGTCATATTATTGAGTGCTACTTTAAAAAGGGATTTAAAATGTGTCACTTTTCGGGCACACACAGTGATCATTACAAGGTTCATAGCACGCTGCAAACAAACAATGCCTGGCTCAGTACACTACAGCAACACACATTACTGTGGCTCAGTGTTAATATGCTCCTCCAGCCAAATAGCCCCCTGTTGTGTTACTCTTATATACTTGTGTTCATAACGCACAGCACAATACTGAATAGCAGTGCAGGATCCATGCTTTCTGACAGAGATGACTAGGTTGCAGGTTACCAGGGCAGTTGAAAAGTAGTTGTCAATCTAGTAGGATGCCCGTGGAACGATGGGATTGAGAAGCCGTCATCATGTGACACTGCACTTGCCCCTGCCCCCGTCAGGCCTTGCAAAACTTTCCCAAAGCTCCCTGCGTCCAGTTGCACAGTGGAATAGCTACCCATAGTGCACTGCTCTCTGTGTCGATGCAAGAGGTGCTATTGTGGATGCGCTACATCGACACAAGGAGCATAGTGTGGACATGAAACAGCGGTTTAATTACAGCGGTGGCTGTCCGTCGGTGTAACTTGTGTCAACAAAACTCTGTAGTGTAGACAAGGCCCCAAGATTCAGTAAGAGATCCATGTTATGCATTTTTGCTTGATGTCACTCTAACATCTAAAATGAGGCAGACATACAAGAAATAGAAGCTAAAGAGAATACGAGCAAACTTAATGTTATGATCTTGTTGATTAGGTGACATTCTAAATTCCTTCTCTTCAGATTATTTTAACAAGAGGTGCCTCTTAACTATGAAAAGTGTGTGTATAGATGTGTGGTGCGCAGTGTTGGGTGTATGCTTCAGAAGCATGAGCTTTCCAAGAGTCAGTTACATATCAGCATCTTGGGAATTGGGGATGCCCTCTCTATATTAGAAAAACCTTCAAAACTGATGTCAAAATATTGTTGTAAACTAGCCATATACCCTACGTGAAATTCAATATAATTCCAATTATCCAAATTCCCTTTATCTGATAATCCTAGTTATCTGAATCCACAGCATGTCCTCCATGCAGCCCTGTGTTAGTGAATAGCACTTCTGTGTGTTCAAATGCCCCGTTATCTGAAACTTTTGGGTGCCCCCAAGCCAGGTAGGGCAGAAAAGGTGGGGGAGTTGCATTGTATGTAAGAGAGCAGTGACTGCTCAGAGCTCCGGTATGAAACTACAGAAAAACCTGAGAGTCTCTGGATTAAGTTTAGAAGTGTGAGCAACAAGGATGATGTCGTGGTGGGAGTCTGCTATAGACCACCAGATCAGGGAATGAGGTGGACGAGGCTTTCTTCTGGCAACTAACAGAAGTTACTAGATCGCAGGCCCTGGTTCTCATGGGAGACTTCAATCACCCTGATATCTGCTGTGAGAGCAATACAGCAGTGCACAGACAATCCAGGAAGTTTTTGAAAAGTGTAGGGGACAATTTCCTGGTGCAAGTGCTGGAGGAACCAGCTAGGGGCAGAGCTCTTCTAGACCTGCTGCTCACAAACCAGGAAGAATTAGTAGGGGAAGCAAAAGTGGATGAGAACCTGGGAAGCAGTAACCATGAGATGGTAGAGTTCAGGATTCTGACACAAGGAAGAAAGGAGAGCAGCAGAATACGGACCCTGGACTTCAGAAAAGCAGACTTTGACTCCCTCAGGGAATTGATGGGCAGGATCCCCTGGGAGAATAACATGAGGGGGAAAGGAGTCCAGGAGAGCTGGCTGTATTTTAAAGAATCCTTATTGAGGTTGCAGGAACAAACCATCCCGATGTGTAGAAAGAATAGTAAATATGGCAGGCGACCAGCTTGGCTTAACAGTGAAATCCTTGCTGACCTTAAATGCAAAAAAGAAGCTTACAAGAAGTGGAAGATTGGACAAATGACCAGGGAGGAGTATAAAAATATTGCTCAGGCATGCAGGAGTGAAATCAAGAAGGCCAAATCACACTTGGAGTTGCAGCTAGCAAGAGATGTTAAGAGTAACAAGAAGGGTTTCTTCAGGTATGTTAGCAACAAGAAGGTGGTCAAGGAAAGTGTGGGCCCCTTACTGAATGAGGGAGGCAACCTAGTGACCGGGGATGTGGAAAAAGCTAATGTACTCAATGCTTTTTTTGCCTCTGTCTTCATGAACAAGGTCAGCTCCCAGACTGCTGCACTGGGCAGCACAGCATGGGGAGGAGTTGACCAGCCGTCTGTGGAGAAAGAAGTGGTTCAGGACTATTTAGAAAAGCTGGACGAGCACAAGTCCCTGGGGCCGGATGTGCTGCATCCGACGGTGCTAAAGGAGTTGGCGGATGGGATTGTAGAGCCATTGGCCATTATCTTTGAAAACTCATGGTGATCGGGGGAAGACCCGGATGACTGGAAAAAGGCTAATGTTGTGCCCATCTTTAAAAAAGGGGAGGAGGAGGATCTGGGGAACTACAGGCCAGTCAGCCTCACCTCAGTCCCTGGAAAAATCATGGAGCAGGAATCAATTCTGAAGCACTTAGAGAAGAGGAAAGTGATCAGGAACAGTCAGCATGGATTCACCAAGGGCAAGTCATGCCTGACTAATCTAATTGCCTTCTATGATGAGATAACTGGCTCTGTGGATGAGGGGAAAGCAGTGGATGTGTTATTCCTTGACTTTAGCAAATCTTTAGATACGGTCTCCCACAGTATTCTTGCCGGCAAGTTAAAGAAGTATGGGCTGGATGAATGGACTATAAGGTGGATAGAAAGCTGGTTAGATCGTCGGGCTCAACGGGTAGTAATCAATGGCTCCATGTCTAGTTGGCAGCCGGTATCAAGCGGAGTGCCCCAAGGGTCGGTCCTGGGGCCGGTTTTGTTCAATATCTTCATTAATGATCTGGAGGATGGCGTGGACTGCACCCTCAGCAAGTTTGCAGAGGACACTAAACTGGGAGGAGTGGTAGATACGCTGGAGGGTAGGGATAGGATACAGAGGGATCTAGACAAATTAGAGGATTGGGCCAAAAGAAATCTGATGAGGTTCAACAAGGACAAGTGCAGAGTCCTGCACTTAAGATGGAAGAATCCCATGCACTGCTACAGACTAGGGACCGTGTGGCTAGGTAGCAGTTCTGCAGAAAAGGACCTAGGGGTTACAGTGGACGAGAAGCTGGATATGAGTCGACAGTGTGCCCTTGTTGTCAAGAAGGCTAACGGCATTTTGGGCTGTATAAGTAGGGGCATTTCCAGCAGATCGAGGGATGTGATCATTCCCCTCTATTCGACATTGGTGAGGCCTCACCTGGAGTACTGTGTCCAGTTTTGGGCCCCACACTACAAGAAGGATGTGGAAAAATTGGAAAGAGTCCAGCGGAGGGCAACAAAAATGATTAGGGGGCTGGAGCACATGAGTTATGAGGAGAGGCTGAGGGAACTGGGATTGTTTAGTCTGCAGAAGAGAAGAATGAGGGGGGATTTGATAGCTGCTTTCAACTACCTGAAAGGGGGTTCCAAAGAGGATGGATCTAGACTGTTCTCAGTGGTAGCAGATGACAGAACAAGGAGTAATGGTCTCAAGTTGCAGTGGGGGAAGTTTAGGTTGGATATTAGGGAAAACTTTTTCACTAGGAGGGTGGTAAAACACTGGAATATGTTACCTAGGGAGGTGGTGAAATCTCCTTCCTTAGAGGTTTTTAAGGTCAGGCTTGACAAAGCCCTGGCTGGGATGATTTAGTTGGGGATTGGTCCTGCTTTGAGCATGGGGTTGGACTTTATGACCTCCTGAGGTCCCTTCCAACCCTGATATTCTATTCTATTCTATTCTATTCAGATAAACGGGCACGTGCTGTAAACTGATGAGCAAAGGAGAACTTGAAAATAACTTGAGAAATTTTCAGCTTCCAGTGCGGCGGAATCTTTCAAACTAACATCAGTTACTTTAATGACAATCTTTATGCTCCATTTGGAAGAATTTTTAAAGTGCAGGCTAACATTGTCTGCATGTATGTTTTCTGAGATACATTTATATATCTTATGGAGGCATGGCCCTAATGAGAATAATAGAATCACAAAAGTGTAGGGCTGGACGGGATCTCGAGAGATCATGTAGTCCATCCCCCTGCACTGAGCCAAGGCCCACTAAATCGAGACCATCCCCAAAAGGTGTTTGTCTAACCTGTTCTTAAAAACCTCCAATGGTGCAGATTCCATTACCTCCCTTTGTAACATATTCCTATACTTTCAGAAAGCTTTTCCCAGTATCTAACCTAAGTCTCCCTTGCTGCAGATAAATCCCATTAATACTTGTCCTACCTTCATTGGACATGGAGAGCAATTGATCACTATCTTCTTTATAATTATCCTTAACATATTGGAAGACTGTTAGCAGGTCCCCACTCAGTCTTCTTTTTTCAAGATTAAACATACGCAGTATTTTTAATCTTTCCTCATAGGTCAGGTTTCCTAAACCTTTTATCACGTTTGTTGCTCTCCTCTAGATTCCCCAGTTTGTCTACATATTTTTGAGTGTGGCACCCAGAACTGGACACACTACTCCAGCTGGGATGTAACTAGTGTTAAATAGAGCAGGACAGTAATACTTTGCACTTACCTTTATTTAATTTCATCTTATCAGAGTCCTCCTTCATTCTAATCCTGTCCTCCAAAATGCTTCCAACTCTTTCCAGCTTGGTGTCATCCACAAATTTTATAAGCATACTCCACATTCCATTATCCAAGTTATTAATGAAAATATTGAATAATTCTAGACCCAAGACAGACCCCTGTTGGACCCCACTAGATATGTCCTCCCATTTTGACAGCAAACATTGTTAACTACTCTCTGAGCATGAAGAACAGGAGTACTTGTGGCACCTTAGAGACTAACACATTTGTTTGAGCATGAGCTTTTGTGGGCATGGTTTGTCAACCAGTTATGCACTCACTTTGTAGTGATTTCTTCTAGACTACATTTCCGTAGTTTGCTTACGAGAATATTGTGGGACAGCCTCAAAAGCTTTACTACAGTCACATCTACAGCTTCCCTCCTATCCACTAGGCCAGTAACCCTGTCAAAGAAAGAAATTAGGTTAGTTTGGCATGAGCTGTTCTTGACAAATCCAAGCTGGCTATTACTTATCACCCTATTACCCTCTTCATGCTTACAAATTGATTGTTTAATAACTTGTTCCAGTGTCTTTCCAGGTATCGACATTATGCTAACTGGTCTATAACCCCCCAGTCCTCTTTGTTCCCCTTTTTAAAGATAGGTAGGTACTATGTTTGCCCTTCTCCAGTTCTCTGGTACCTCACCCATTCTCCATGAGTTCTTGAAGATAATTGCTAATGATTCTGAGATTGCTTTTGCTAGTTCCCTAAGTAAATTGGGTGAATTTCATCAGGCCCTGCCAACTTGAATATATCTAATTTGTTTAATTATTCTTTAATCTGTTCTTTCCATGTTCTGGCTCATGCTCCAGATTGTAATTAATGTTAATTGTATTAAGCATCTGATCACAATTAACTTTTTTAAGAGAGGACTGAAGCAGAATAGGTATTAAACTAACCATTGGACCACTGCATGAACTGAAGTGCATTCCCTGGGGTAGTTCTATTTTCCAGACAATTGTTAGAGGTCCACTAGAAGGAGCTGCCCTCTCTTTCTAAACAGTTGTGGGAATATACTTCTCTAAAGATATCAGACCAGATCCTCAGCTAGTTTATTTCTGTGTAGCTTCATTGATTTCAATGGAGCTGTGTTAGTTTATTCCAGCTAAGGTTCCAGCCGAGCATTGTACAGGATTCGCACTCCTGGATCTTACGATTTACCATGAGACTGGTTGAACTCTCCTCTTGCTTATGTTTTTTAAACCTTTCAGATCAGTGGTAACAGGGCAGAACATAAACTAAGCCTTTTCTGGATATTATATGCCACCTTTTGTTGAGTACAATTACAATCTACTCAGTAGATTATAAGCTTTGTAATGATACCTTACAAGAGACCTTTTGCATAAAGCATATTCCAGTAACATTATATTCACACTCATTAGCATATTTCCATAAAACATATGAAGTGCAATGTCACAGTGGTGGTGTCTGTTTCCTGTGTCTGACTTTTCCACCAACTACTGAATGCTGTTTTGTGTTGATTATGTTGAGTATGTGGTTAGAGATTAATCTTTTACTTCTTTAGTAAAAAGTAAAATGTGCTTTACTTGAAAAATTGTTTTATATAGAGATTCTAGAATGTTGAATTCTTAATATTTATGTGCATCTTTTTATTTGATTTTTAGGACAATTCTAATTTATACATGATTATGGAATATGTCCCTGGTGGTGAAATGTTCTCACATCTAAGAAGAATTGGAAGATTCAGGTAAGATACTTACTTAGATTATTCCTTCAGAAATAAAAATCTTAAATTTCTAGTTTGTGTATATTTTTTCTTAAAACTGTAATCATTAAGGAAAAGAGTTTTAATTACATAATATGGGTACATGCCTTTTAATTTTTCCCCTTGTCAGTGAGCTGAAATCATGCAGTGGAAGTCTCCTAATTAAATGTATTAGTTTACAATTAGTTAATATAGGCTTTCATAATCTGTACAAGAGAGAATCCTGGGACAAGTGTATAGATTGTCGTTGGCAATGTTTTTGGTTTCTAAAAGTCAATCCAAAAGACCAAGTGAAATGAAAACATCATCTTGCAACAAAGCAGAAATTAAATAAACAGAAAGATTTATCCTATGGAGCACATTACCTCTTGTCTTGCATGTGCAATTTTAAATGTTATAAATCCTGGAGGATTGAGATTACGGGTATTTGGATACTAAAATCTTGTTGGTTCCCTTTGTTCTTTTTCTGTCACATAAATAACCAGGAAACAATTGCTTGATATTTAAATTGTCTACAGCTTTAAGAATGTGACGTTTTATATTGTAACTACGTAAGGCTATTGTTAAAGGCATAATAATGTTTTAATTCATTGCAGTGAACCACATGCACGGTTTTATGCAGCTCAGATAGTGCTAACATTTGAGTACCTCCATTCACTAGACCTCATCTACCGAGATCTAAAGCCTGAAAATCTTTTAATTGACCAGCAAGGATATATCCAGGTATGATGCAGGTGAACATTTATATATTTCAGAGTTTTGTATTATGCTGGAAGTTGTGTAGTTCCTAGCAAGTGCATCTATGAATTATGGGCAATCACAAACCTTGTTGAAGCTGGTAGATGTGACAGTCATCTTCCATTCAGGCTAAATGAGGGAGTGATTAAATGCCCTTATGTTTAGTAATGGCTGAAATAAGAAGCCACTGCCCAAATCTCTGACCATCATGGGAAGGCTGGAGTAGGAGCTGAGCTATGCAGTTTGAAAAGTTTTTCCTTGGATCTGAATGGAAGTGAAGGGGGGGTGGGTATTGTTTGGTGGAGCTGTTTGTGACTGTGAGCCAGAAACACACAGGCCAACAGGAAAGCAAGCAGAGAGCCAGGAGAGACAATAAGTGAAGCACTGGTGACTTGGCCTTGAGAGAGAACCAAAAGAGAGCTTTTGGGGCAAAGTTCTGATTGGGAAGAGGCTTGGAATTGTGAGCAAAGAAACTGCCTCCTGTTGTTTGATTCTACTGTGTTTAAGGAAACAGAACTTTGTGTACATTATTTATAAATACATAGGATGGCATCAGAGAAATAACTCACTATCATCAATTTCTCCTCCTAATGGAAACAACCTGCAAGACCCCAAATATTGGCTAACCGCTCAGGCTAAAAAGGGGTAAAAACTTAGGTTTATGCAAACGTAAATATTTGAATCTCACAGTACAACTGTTGAACTCAAATAGCAAGTTCTTGAAGTTTCAGGAAAACTCCCATAAGGCACCTTCCACATATGCCTCAAGAGTGGTAACTGTGCATTGCTTCAAACAACATAACTGCAAATAAAAATTCTCTCTTGATAAGTTTGATTGATTAACAGTGTGACTGAAATTATAAAACAGAAAACCTCAATAGTTTGTCCACTCAGCCTGAAAGCATAAATGGAAAAGAACAAAGATCAGTGTTTGTGATTTGGCTGTTTCCAGTAAAGTCTTCGTAACAGCCATCTGTCTTTGCAAGAAAGAAGAATATGTATTTGTCTTATACTGAATAAGTGGTTTTTGGATCATCGTAAATGATTTTTTGAGCAGTGGCAGGTCAGATTATTTTATTTATTTTTATTTTATTTTATTTTATTTATTTGGTGGAGGAAGAAATGCTAACAAAGATATATGCCCTATTTATCTAGATCAGGGGTCAGCAACCTTTCAGAAGTGGTGTGCCGAGTCTTCATTTATTCACTCTGATTTAAGGTTTCGTGTGCCAGTAATACAATTTAACATTTTTAGAAGGTCTCTTTCTATAAGTCTATAATATATAACTAAACTATTGTTGTATGTAAAGTAAATAAGGTTTTTAAAATGTTTAAGAAGCTTCATTTAAAATTAAATTAAAATGCAGAGCCCCCTGGACCGGTGGCCAGGAGCCAGGCAATGTGAGTGCCACTGAAAATCAGCTCGCGTGCCGCCTTCGGCGCACGTGCCATAGGTTGCCTACCCCTGATCTAGATGAAAGTTCCAGTCTTCTTCTACATAAAGAAATACCGTAGTAGTGGAGCTATGGAAACGTTCCTCTTCCATTTTGCATCTCTTTGCATCTGAAGGAGTTTGTACTGAATAGTATATAATGTCTGAGAAAGCATTTGAGGGATTATATCAGAAGTTACCATCATCTGAAAAGACCTCCTTTATGATAGCTTACTCTATTACATAATGTTACATTGATGGTGCCAAAAGGGTACATATAATCCTTATGCAATTTTGCAGTAAAAATCTCCCAGATTTTCAAGGAGTTGCTGATCTCTTGACGAACTGTTTTTTTCTGATCCAGTTGTCGTGTTATTTATGGCATCTACAGAAGTTGTGACCCATTATCAATAATGACAGGTTTCAGAGTAGCAGCCGTGTTTGTCTGTATCTGTAAAAAGAACAGGAGTACTTGTGGCACCTTAGAGACTAACAAATTTATTTGAGCATAAGCTTTCGTGGGCTACAACCCACTTCATCGGATGCATAGAATGGAACATATAATAAGAGTATATATATACATACAGAGAAGATGCCATACCAGCTCTAAGAGGCTAATTAATTAAGATGACCTATTATCAGCAGGAAAAAAACTTTTGTAGTGATAATCAAGATGGTCAATTACAGACAGTTGACAAGAGGTTAAGGATAGTTATCATAAGGAAATAGATTCAAGTAGTGTAATGACTCAGCCATTCCTAGTCTCTATTCAAGCCAGAGTTAATGGTATCTAATTTGCAAATCAATTCAAGCTCAGCAGTTTCTCCTTGGAGTCTGTTTTTGAAGTCTTTCTGTTGCAAAATTGCTACCTTCAGGTCTGTTACTGAGTGGCCAGAGAGGTTGAAGTGTTCTCCTACTGGTTTTTGAGTGTTATGATTCCTGATGTCAGATTTGTGTCCGTTTTATTCTTTTGCCACAAGTACTCCTGTTGTTATCAATAATCACATTTTTAGCTATATTTAATAAGACTGAAGTAACAGTAAGGACTAACATTTAATACAAGTATAATTCATCTGTAAAATAATAATCCATGGTTAGCTCTCATTGCTTTGCATTTTTTTTAATACAGTGGCTTGTGCTAAGGGTGGAGTACCTGCCATATCTTCCTTTTTTTTAGTTTTATCAATTTTTTCATAAGTTTTTGTCTGAATTAAAGGATCAAAATAACTGGCTAAACAAGATGAAGTCTTACACCATATTGAACAAGACATAAATGGTGAATTGCTTCTGTGGATGAAGATACTTTTGAAAACATCTCCCAAATTGAATTTTTTTTTAAACTACACTTAAAAATAATTACAAGTACTTTCCTTTGTGCTCCAGGTAACAGACTTCGGGTTTGCAAAAAGAGTAAAAGGAAGGACTTGGACGTTATGTGGAACTCCAGAATACTTGGCTCCTGAAATAATTCTCAGCAAGGTATTTCTATATATAATCTTAAGAACAAGCACTGTCTTGTTGTTCAGGCTTGACATTTGATCCAATTTAGAATAATTTATTTAATGATCAGCATCTGAGGCAGTTGCAGTAGCTAGGCACCTGTGAAAATCAGTCCCTGAATTGCCAGTCCTTCGTAAAGTACACAAAATGCAATCCTCTATGTTTAATTAGAGATTATTAAAAAAGACTCCAAATTATCTTAGTACACACTCTTAATGCAACCTTGCAAAATTCTATTCTCACATTTGCAAGTAACTTTTTGCAGGGCAGGAAGCAAATTATAATTAGGTGGGTTTTTTCACTAGCATTTTTCATAAGCGTATGCCAGTTTTGCCTGCTCTGGTATATTTTCATGTTTTAATGAACTAGTTAACAAATTCCAGAAGGTAACCAGACCTGCATACTGGATAAACCAATAGGCCTTTGGGAATCACCCCACTGAGGGAGTGTTTCAACCTGTAAGCATTATGCATTAAATCATCTTTTTTCTTTTTCTTTTTTAAAGTCTTTTTAAATATAAATAAAAAAATCAAATGTGACACTACTCTTTAAGCGTAACTGGCTTATCTCACATCATCTCTTCCTTCAAATAATATAACAGGTATCTGAATGGAGAAGGAATTATTATAAATACTTGGCTTTTATGTAAAACTTTTCATCCATATATCTCAAAGTGCTTAACAAAGGAAAGCAAGTATCATTATCCCTGTTTTACCGATGCCCCCTTATTACACAATATCTTATCTATTGTCTGTAAAAGTGAATTGAAAATACTTGTAACCTTCCAAGGCCTTAGTGCAGGGTGATGGTTCTCTTGAAACTTTTGGTGGTGATAATAGTTCTTAGCCCTTGTATCTTAATACACTTAACATGTAAAGCAGCACAGGAAGCTGTGTTCCTTCCCCTCTCACTTCAGCA
Source organism: Platysternon megacephalum (assembly GCA_003942145.1). Lineage (NCBI taxonomy): Eukaryota > Metazoa > Chordata > Testudines > Platysternidae > Platysternon > Platysternon megacephalum. The sequence continues at coordinate 1,533,475 of QXTE01000036.1, read as the reverse complement.
TATTGATATTAATTTTTTCAGGGAAGACACTGAAGCTTGAGCTCAGGTCCTGGTAAGATCTCGGAAAAAGAACATATTTTTAAGTGTACTATTTGCAAATGTATTTGTAATTTAAGTAATAGTAATCTATATTTTCAGAGTAAACCGCTTTAAAAAAAAAAAAAAAAAAAAAAGCTTTTCAGATAAATGTTAAGTACAGGTCAGTTAATAGATGAATCAATAACAGCTAAATAACTAAATATTTTAAAACTGGTTTCTATTAAAAGCTTTGAAAGGTTCCATTTTAATTTAACTAATAAGTTTTAAGATACTCTCATTCTTCATATTATTTTAGTATGTACATTGCTAGAGGCATGATTTTACTTTAATGTCTTTAATTCGCTCTGAAACTAAGTTTCATGTGATGAGACGGCATTCAAATACAGACCTGGGCCCCAATATTTCTTCTCTGTGGGTGGGTTGCTATGTGGGTGCTATTTGTGCTTTCTTCTGGGTGGGTGGGTTGCTGCACCTGTGCAGAGTCCCACTGGTTTCACTGGGGCTCTGCCCAAGCATAGCAATCTGTGCAAGAAGTTTCAAGAACTGAGCCGTGAATAAATCTCATAGTGCATCATCCATGTGTGTTTTAAGTCATCTACAAACTGGAAGTCATCAGGCAATTAATTTTGAACTATTCTGTGTTTTAATGTTTTATACTAATACTATATATTTTGTATTTATAAGTGTATAGGAACTCTGAAATCTTATTAGCTATGGTAAAACAGTAATATTTCCCCTTTATCTCGCAGGGCTACAACAAAGCAGTGGACTGGTGGGCATTAGGAGTGTTAATCTATGAAATGGCCGCTGGATATCCTCCATTCTTTGCAGATCAACCAATTCAAATTTATGAAAAGATAGTTTCTGGAAAGGTATGCAAAAAGGGTCTATTTTTAAAAACTCTTTGTTTCATACCATTGTCGTTGTAGAGCTTTTCCTGCAACCTGATTGTCTACTGAGTAGATCCACAATTCACTGATTTATTAGAGGTTGATCCATTTAGATAGAGAATTAGAAAAGTCCATAACATGTACTTTTGAATCCATGGACATCCTTACTGCAATAATAATTTTTTAAAAGTGCATACATTTTTAAGTCTCTGAAATATTGCTGTGTTTAAAGTTTAAAAACTCAGATTCTTGCATTCCCATACCCCAAATTTTATGTTTTTGTGTTTAAAAGAAAATGGCTAAATAATCCAGTAGGTATATGTCACAAATCCACAGGATCGGTTCTACACCCCGAGCTTTGAACAGTCTCTAGGAGGCACCCCTTCAGTGTGCCAAACCTGCAAAGGGTCTCCCTCTTCCTGCACAGAGTAGGCCACGTGGCCTCACTGCCTCCTTTAGACCGAACGTCTGGGGCTCCAGCACTCCTCTTTCACACCATGAAGTCTGCTGAGCAAATCCAACTGAGATAGACTCCTGGTAGAGACTTGTGTATTCTTCAGGGACTAATGAACCTCGCCAAGCATTTGCAGTGACACTCAAAGTGTTGTCAAAACAATGAGGTTTATTAGTCAACACAGCAATGGGAATCCTTAGGTTAGCACAGAGAAAGGAAGGTTAAAGCATAGCCCATTCCGGTTAGCCCTACCAAATTCACAGTCCATTTTGGTCAATTTCACAGTCATAGGATTTTAAAAAATAGTAAATTACATTATTTCAGCTATTTAAATCTGAAATTCCGTGGTGTTGTAATTGTAGGGATCCAGACACAAAAAAGAGTGTGGGGGGGGGGGAGGGGTGTTGTGGTACTGCTACCATTATTTCTGCCTGCAGAGCTGGGCAGCTGGAGGTGGTGGCTGCTGGCTGGGAGCCCAGCTCTGAAGGCAGAGCTGCCGCCAGCAGCAGCACCGTAGAAGTAAGGGTGGCATGGTATGGTATTGCCACCCTTACTTCTGTGCTGCTGCTGGTGGGGAGCTGCCTTCAGAGCTTGGTGCCTGGCCAACAGCCACCGCTCTCTGGTCGCCCAGCTCTGAAGGCAGCGCAGAAGTAAGGGTGGCAATACCATGAACCCCCTAAAATAACCTTGCAAACCTTTCCTCCCCCAACCCCGCAACTCCCTTTTGGTTCAGGACCCAATTTGAGAAACACTGGTCTCCCCCATGAAATCTGTATAGTACAGGGTAAAAGCACACAAAAGACATTGACATGATGAACAGCCATATCACTTCATTCAGTGATCTCATCAGATCTCCTAACTTAAACAGGTTTAACTGGTTCACTACTTGTACAAAAGATCTTGGGGAAAACCCAGGTGGTGCTGATGATTCAAATACTGGCATTCCTCCTTCTAAGTCAGTATGGAACCAATGTTGTAGCATGGTGTTACAGAATATTGCTTCTGAGGAGTCTGTCTTTTGGATGAAATATAAAATTGAGGACACTTGTGATTACTAAATTTCCTGTGGCTCTTCCTGTAAAAATAGGTTATTAATTTCCTTGGTTACATTTTGCCTAAAGTATTGACTTTTAGAATGACCACAAATGTCAATAAAACTCTCTTTACTGAAAGATTCTTTAAACTACCTATTCATTAAAGATTATTTTCATATTGGAAAAAGAAGGTTCATTTTTGCAGTCATTATTGTACCTAAATTTTCTCTAGTTTTATCATTCAATATTTTTACTGACTCTGGGAAGGAAGGATAGTCTAGTGGATTGGGCACTGGATTTTGAACTCAAGAGAATTGGGTTCAGTTCTCAGTTCAACCACAGATTTCCTATGTGACCTTGGGCAAGTCATTTTACCTACCCTCTGCCTCAGTTCCCCATCAGTAAATGGGATTAATGTTTTCCTGCCTTTCAGAGTGTTTTGAGGATAATATTCATTAGTAATTGTAAGGCCCTCAGTTACTACACTAGTGAGAGCCATACACATGCCCAGACAGATAAATCGGAGGAGCATACTTAGCTATCAGAGCTGATGATTTTGCCACATCTCTTCACAGATTAAATAATTCTGCGCACTGCATTTAACTCTTAAGTTAATTATTTAATGACATTTCATAGCTACAGAATACCATTGACCAACTGGGCGTAGTGAGTGCCAAATTCTGGAAGCGTGGACGTGGCAAGAGACTTTTTTTTCAATTTCAGATCCTGCATTAGATTTTCTGATGGTTCTTGGATCATTTAAGGCCCTATAAAACTATGCAGTGAAACCTGTATCAACTGGATCTTTTTTAAACACTATTGAAGCACAGTTCATGCTAACCTGGTTTACCTTGCCAGTGCAGACTGGATATGACTATTTTGTGTTTCAGATGGTCTGTTAAATAGTCACAAATGTACTTTGACAAGGCAAACAAACTTTCATGTGTTTAAACAATGCTCAGAATTGTTCAGCTAAGAGCTTGATTGGCAGTGTATGGGTATCTATAGAGAGATTATAGTATAAATAAATTTCTAGATTGAATTCTCACATATGACTGCTGAGTGTGCAATTAGCAACTAATTAGAAACTGGATCCTCCTAATCCAATACATGAGTTCAGTGGCTATGGGATGCCCTTATAATGGTAATTTACTAAAGACAAAACACCAGGGTCAAACAGTGTTGGGATTCCCTCTGAGACTTTTTCCACTCAGCTTATCCAGAGCACCTTGTCTAGTTCTCAGAGAACACTTCATGGAATCCAAAAAACTCAGTTCAACTCCAGATTTCATCACTCGGGAATCTTTATTTAGCATTCAGCAAAGCTATGCTGAGTTGATCCTACTCAAGTTATAGGGTGTACCACACATCCAAAGTTACACAAAAAACATCTTCCTTTATACATTATACTGCATTTGTTATACATTGCATCACACGTTATTGGATTGGTTACTTTGCAAGAACCAATCCCTGTGCAGCATGCTCTGTCCATGCATTGTCCACACTCAACCTACTCTTTACCTCATCTCTACATTCATAACTTATTTTGTCCATTGTTACCTTGTTCATAGTAAATGGTTCCCAGGGTATTCTCCCTCTTATCTTAGCTGGCTCAGACATTCTGTCTTTTAAGCCTACTGTCCTATTTACTTACCTTATTTAGCACAAATGTTCTGTTTTCAGCATAATGATCTGTTTACCTCCCTATTTCTATCCACCAAGAAATGAGCCCTCCCTTCAGGTGTTGATTACTCTTGTCAGTCCAGGCCTCAGCTACAAACTATCATATGCATTCAGCTTACCCTTTCTCAGTTCTGTAAGGAAAAATAAATCCTGTAAGATTTAAACCAGTTAAAGATAAGCCTTTTATTGTACTAAGGAGTTACAGCTCCAACTGTGGCAATGTGAGTTTTAGTAGTTTCATCATTATCTCTTTTTTTTTTTTTTTGGTAGGAATTTTTAATAAGTATTTATATTTCCCTGTCAGTTTTCACAGATCTTATATATTCAGTCTTCTTTTCTATAATTATGATTTTCCAAATCAGAATTAAAATTGCTATCTTCATTCTTCAACTTTTCATTTATCTGATTTCACCAGCGTAAGTGGGTACATACAAACCACCATTTGTGTGAATAAGCCAGGCGAGTATCCCCTCTCTACTGGAAAAATCAGTTATATTCTCAAAAATGGGGAGGCAAAATCTGATGCTAGCTTAAAATTTGGTTTTAAAAATTATTTGATAAAAGGGGACCCAGAAGTGTTGGAGAGACATCAGTTAGTAAAAACTAAATTAGCTTCTTAGTTCTTACAAAACCACTACTGTATGCTAAAAATTCAAAATAAATAAATAAATATCCAGAGACAGACAAGACCTAGAAAATTTCAGCCCAAGAAGTGAAAATTTGACAAAGTTATATGCCATTGGAAAAGGCCCTTTGAAATCAAAATGCATAAGCAACCTTAACTCCATCTGTCTCTAAGTGCTCCAACTGATATGTATAATTAGAAGTGTAGAATGACTCCACAGTTTTAATTTATATGAGCATTGTTCTCTTTACTTCACAAAGGGGGAGAAAAAACAAATGTAATCTATATTGTGGTGTTAATTTTTGGGTGTGTGTTTTAGGTACGGTTCCCATCACACTTCAGTTCAGACCTGAAGGACCTACTAAGAAATTTACTCCAGGTAGACTTGACCAAACGATATGGAAATCTAAAGAATGGTGTAAATGACATAAAGAACCACAAGTGGTTTGCTACGACAGATTGGATTGCCATTTATCAGAGAAAGGTAAGGCACTTTCTCATCTAAATAATTAAAATTATATGTATTTCTGATTTCATTAAGCAAAGTCAAAGTTGGGTATTTTAAATTGTATTATGAATGGAAAAGTTAGCAAATTTGACCTATCAAATTCAGATGTTCTGAGAAAAGCATGATATTCCTTAGAATCCTGAGGAATGCATTAAATTACAAAGGACCGGTATACTTATCCTGGGCACCTCATGCACTTCCCTGCTCCCCTAATGCATGGTTCACGCTCTACTCTAATTTCTTCCTTGCCCATCTTCAAAATGAGCTATTTCTTGCACCTCTAACTTCTACTTAATCCTTAACATATAATGGCTACTGAAATTGTCTCTCCCACTAAGAAATCTTTGTTCTTTGCCTACTTGTTCTCAGAAGCCAGCCTGTTCTTCAGCATGGAGATGCTCTGGTCTTAATCCAGGGATTTGTCTCCAGCCTCTGCTATTACGCACCCAGCCTCTGCTGTCACGCACCTTTCCTCTGCTGTCTTCTTCTGAGGCAGAGGACAGGATTCAGCAGCAGACAGAGGTGGATCTCGTTAATCTTGAATACATAGAAGATTTCTTATAAATTTTCCAATTGTTTTTCTAGCACCAGTGCAGTTCCATCAGTGGTAGCAATGTTGGGAGCCCTTCTAGTGGTTGGATGCAGGGCTGGATTTACACTTTACACGCCCCTAGGCACAGCATGTTCAGCGTCCCTGTCCCCCGTCCCGTCTCTCTCTCTCTTTCTCCCCCCCCCCCCCCCCCCCCCCCCCCCCCGCCTACAGCATGTTTTCTTTAAAAAATGAAACTTTTAACCCACTTTTCACTTTTAGGTGCCCCTAGAATCCTGGTGCCCCTAGGCACGTGCCTACTGTGCCTAATTGGAAATCTGGCCCTGGTTGGATGTCAGCATTTTTACCACAGTGTTTTCTAGAGCAGCTCAGCTTCTGAGCGGGTCAGAAAATGCTGGCAGCAAGCCTATGCTAGGGCTCCCACTGTTGGAGTTGTACCAGAATGAGACCTTAAGAAAATTCTCATCACAGATACAACTGCTGAGAAGGCTGGTGGAAGGGGAACATTTGGTTCCTGGCAGGGTGGGACTTACTGCAGGCCCTGCCTCCCAGCAGCTCCCCTCTGGCATAGTGCCACTTTTGTAGCATCACTAAGCACCTGGAAATTAGCCAGTTCCCAGATGACATACACCTAGGAAATGAACAGTTTCTTAGGTTAAACCAGTATTTTTCTGTCTTTTTGAAATAGGAAGTAGTAAAATTTTAAAATCTCATTGGTTTTGAGAAAATTTTGAGAGCAGAAAGAATTTATTTTGAGACATTTGTCATAAATGAGTTTTTACAGTCAAGTGACATACTTCACTGAATATTAGTGTCTTATTCAAATGCTAACAGAGGTGTGAAAGTGCTGCTATAATAATAATTTTAACAATTCTTTTAAAGTCCAAACCTAAAATCTAACAATAGTTTATAAAAAGAAACTGGTTGTTTGGTTACACAAATTGACAGAACAGTAGTTGTTGTAATCACTAATGTATTAATTACTATAAGACAGGGTACTATTAACACATCTTGCATTCTTTGTGTTAAGTGGAGACATTTTAAGAAAAGATTTAACATTACAGAATTGTAATGATCTCTTCTCTGTGTTTTTAAATGCCCATTTAGAACACAATTTATATGCAGTGGGGATTCCTCTGTGATTTTTTCCTATAATAATAAATTAAATATTTTAATATTTTGTTACACATGCCTAACCTCACTATCCTATTGTTGTAGAAAACTTTTTTTATCAGAAGCAAGAAATATCACTACTTTATATTACCATTTGTAAAGGATTTGGAATACTAATGAAGAATGGTTTAGCAATTAATTATTTTGGGAAATAATTATTATTAGAAGGCTAAAACAATAATAGTCAAGTACAATATTAATATTTCAGGGTGTATTGAAATCTAGAGATCAACTATTGTGTTTGACGCCATCTTTTCACAGTGACTGTTTTCACCAGTGCTTTCTTATAGTAAAGTCACTTGCCTAAACTGGACCTACTCTGCATAATGAAAAAATAGTTCCTTAGCAACTAAAATGGTATGAATAGTACTGTTGTGTTACACTTGTGCATAATACAGTCAGTTATTTAATATTTCAGATAAGATCAGAGCCTCTTTTTCTTTTTATGCATGCGTAGGTATTTATTAAAACAGTGCCTGGTAATATGGCTTTAATTAAGGCTGAGCAGTATTTCCATTGCATATCCCTGTTCTCTTGTGAGCTCACCTGCAGAGATTTCCTCTGGTAGGGATCTGAGAATAATATTGTGAAAAATAACCCTATATTGCAAGGGTAAGTAAACATCTCGGGCTTTTCATTTGAGCTGCAGAAAAGCCCCTGTTTTTGATAAACGCTGCTTAAAATCCCAATTTTAGTCTGTTTGTTTGGTTTTTTTGTTAGGGAATAATTTGGGAACAACTGGAGGGAGAATGAGGGTAATGGCAATAGGTACATATGGTTACATAGGTTAGGTATATACTCAGGCTGTTGAGCACCCACTTTTTCCTTCTTGCCTTGAGGGCAGGGATGTATGTTTGTATAAAGCCATGTGCAATGCGGCCCTGTACCTATTTGTGGTTTCTAGCTTCACAAATCTTAGTGAGTATTACTGTGGTCCAGACATGCATATGTCTACATCAAAGGTGGCAGTACAGGAAAGGAAGCAGGTTCTGCAGAGCTGCTACTTCCCTCCATCCCAATGCAGGTGTGGGGCAGGAAGTTGGAGCCTTCCTATGTTGCACTGGATATAAACACAAAATAGTTTCCTCCCTCCCCAGCATAGCAGGGAGTCACTGTCTCCCTCCCAGGATGTTCCAAGTCAGTGCAATAACATGCCACCCCTTGCACTATGCAGATCATAATGTCATGATCTAACACTAAATAATAATAGCTGATGTTTTCAGCTCACAATCTCTTTAAATATTTGACAGTCTGTCAGATTCACTGACACAAATTCCAGCAGGCAGATTTGTTGTGATCCTCAGAGGTCCTTATGATTTGGGGTCTAAAATAAGATTAACCATTGCAAGGTTTAAAGGCACCAAAAAAATGGCAAAAACACTATTTGGCCACCAGTGTGTTGCACAGGCACATTCTGGCTCTAACATATAAAATGTTCGGAGGAAACATCACCATATAAAACAGTATAAAAATTTACAAAAATGTTACTCTTCTCCATTAAATATAAGGATTTCACTATAGGAAAACGTTGATACCAAAACTGTATAGGTATCTTTTGAGTTATATGATCTCACAAACCCACTTCAGCTTTACTTTCTTGGTGGTTGTGAGATATCAGAATCCCTTGATGTCAACGAAGAATCCACAATAGTGGTCACCTCTGCAATATTCCCTTTGTATAAAGCTGCGTGATTTATTTTCGTCCTGGATACCTTCCTTCCATTCTGAAAGCGCTCACATTGCAGTGACAGTCCTTTGGGCCAAAGAAGATGGTTTCAACTCCCTTTGGAACTTGTCAACTTTGTTTCTAACATGGCCATAGGAAGATATCACGTAATATACAAGTGTGCTGCTCTTGCCACTCCACAGGGAACAAACATAGGCCTTGATGTTCAGGACTGATTTACTTGATTTCCACATGGCAGCATGTTGTGCTTTTGCTAGGCCTCTGGGGTGCACTGTAATCATAGAAATGTTGAGCTGGAAGGGACCTCAGGAGGTCAGCTAGCATTCACTCTGAGGCAGAATTAAGTATACCTAAACTATCATGACAGCTGTTTGTATAACCTGGTCTTAAAAAAATAAAATGATGGAGATTCCTCAACCCCCCCCCTAAGCAATTTATTCCAGTGCTTAACTACCCTGACAGGAAATTTTTTCTAATATCCAACCTAAACCATCTCTGCTGCAATTTAAGTCCATTGCTTCTTGTTCTATCTTCAGAAGTTAAAGAGAACAATTTTTCTCCCTCCTCATTGTAACAGCCTTTTATGTACTTGAAAAGTGCTATCATGTTCCCCTCTCAGTCTTCTCTTCTCCAGACCAAACAAACACAATTTGTTTTCAATCTTCCCTCATAGGTCTTTTTTTTTTTTTTTTTTTTTTTAGCCTTTAATCTTTGTTGCTCTTGTCTGGACTTTCTCCAATTTGTCCATATCTTTCCTGAAATGTGGCGCCCAGAACTCGACACAGTACTTCAGTTGAGGCCTAGTCAGCACATAGTAGAGCGGAAAAATTACTTCTCATGTCTTAGGCTACGTCTACACTACCCGCCGAAATCGGCGGGTAGCCATCGAACTATCGGGGATCGAATTATCGCGTCTTGTCTGGACGCGATAAATCGATCCCCGAACGCGCTACTTCGAACTCCGGTACTCCTGCAGGGCGAGCGGAGTTACCGGAGTCAACGTGGGAGCCGCGAACGTCGATCGCGCGCCGCGCGGATGCGAGGTAAGCGCGCCAAATTCGAACTAAGATACTTCGACTTCAGCTACGCTATTCGCGTAGCTGAAGTCGCGTATCTTAGTTCGATCCCTGCCCCTAGTGTGGACCAGCCCTTTCTTACACCACTCCTGCTAATACATCCCGGAATGATGTTCGCTTTTTTTTTATTATTATTACTGTTATTATTTTTGGCAACAGTGTTACACTGTTGACTCATATTTAGCTTGTGATCCATTATGACTCCCAGATGCCTTTCTGCAGTACTCCTGCGTAGGCAGTCATTTCCCATTTTGTATGTGTGCAACTGATTGTTCCTTCCTAAGTGTAGTACTTTGCATTTATCCTTATTGAAGTTCATTCTGTTCACTTCAGACCATTTCTCCAGGTTGTCCAGACATTTTGAATTTTAATCCTATCCTCAAAAGCACTTGCAACCCCTCCCAGCTTGGTGTTTTCCGCAAACTTTATAAGTGTACACTCTATACCAGGGGTCTCAAACTCAAATGACCACGAGGGCCACATGAGGACTAGTACATTGGGCCGAGGGCCGCATTTACTGACACCTCCCCCCCGCCGCCCTCGGCCCCGCCCCCACTCCACCCCTTCCATGAGGCCCTGCCCCCGCCCTGCCTCTTCCCACCCCTTCCCTGCCCCCATTCCAACCCCTTCCCTGAAATCCCCACCCCAAATCTGCCCCCTCCCTGCCCCCAGGGGGCGCAGAAGGGGTGTGGCAGGGGCTCAGGGCAGGGAGTTGGGGTGAGGGGTGCAGGAGGGGGTCAGGGGGCTCAGGGCAGGGGGTTGGGGTGCAGGAGGGGTGTGGTGGGGGTTCAGGGCAGGGGGTCGGGTGCAGGAGGGGTGCAGCAGGGGGCTCAGGGCAGGGGTGTGCGGTGTGGCGNAAACGTTGGGGGAGGGCAGGGGGGCCGTGAGGAGCTCGCGGGCTGCATGCAATAACCCTGCGGGCCGCATGTTTGAGACCCCTGCTCTATACCATTATCTAAATCATTGATGAAAATATTGAACAGAACTGGACCCAGAACTGATCCCTGCAGGACCCCACTCAATATGCCCTTCCAGCTTGACTGTGAACCACTGATAACTATTCTCTGGGAACAGTTTTCCAACCAGTTATGCACCCACTTTATAGTGGCTCCATCTAGGTTGTATTTCCCTAGTTTGTTTAGGTGAAGGTCTTGTGAGACAGTATCAAAGCCATACTAAAGTCAAGATATACCACATCTACTGCTTGCCCCGCCCCATCCACAAGGCTTGTTACCCTGTCAAAGAAAGCTCTTGGGTTGGTTTGACACAGTTTGTTCTTGATAAATCCATGCTGACTGACTTATCACCTTATTATCTTCTAGGTGTTTGCAAAGTGATTGCTTAATTATTTGCTCCATTTATCTTTCTGGGTACTGAAGTTAAGATGACTGGTCTGTAATTCCCTGGGTTGTCCTTATTTCCCTTTTTATAGATTGGCATTATATTTGCCCTTTTCCAGTCCTCCAGAATCTCTCATGTCTTCCATGACTTTTCAAAGATAGTTGCTAATGGCTCAGATATCTCCTCTGTCAACTCCTTGAGTATTCTAAGATGTATTTCATCAGGCCCTGGTAACTTGAAGACATCTAACTTATCTAACTAATTTTTAACTTGTTCTTTCCCTATTTTAGCCTCTGATCCTTCCTCATTTTCACTGGCTTTCATTGTTAGATGTCCAATTAGTACTAAATTTTTTGGTGAAAACTGAAACAAAAAAGTCATTTGGCACTTCTGCCATTTCCACATTTTATGTTATTCCCTCTCTTCCCCCCCCCCCCCCCCCCCCCCCCCCCAATTGAGTACCAGGCCTACCGTATTCTTAGTCTTCATCTGGCTTCTAATGTATTTGTAGAATGTTTTCTTGTTACCTTTTATGTCTCTAACTAATTTAATCCTATTTTGTGCCTTGGCCTTTCTGATTTTGTCCCTACATTCTTGTGTTATTTGCTTATATTCATCCTTTGTAATTTGACCTAGTTTCCACTTTTTGTAGGACTCTTTTTTTTTTTTTTTTTAAGTGTCAGATCATTGAAGATCTCCTGGTTAAGACAGGATGGAGTCTTGCCATACTTCCTATCTTTCCTATGCAGTGGGATAGTTGGCTCTTTGAAAAACTGCCTGCTCTTTTGAACCGCTTTTCCCCTTAGACTTGTTTCTCATGGGATCTTACCTACCAACTCCCTGAGTTTGCTAAGGTCTGCCTTCTTGAAATCCATTATCTTTATTGTGCTGTTTTCCCTCCTACCATTCCTTAGAATCATGAACTCCATCATTTCATGGTCACTGACCCAAAGTGCCTTCCACTTTCAAATTCTCAACCAGTTCCTCCCTATTTGTCAAACTCAAATCTAGAACAGCCTCTCCCCTAGTAGCTTTCTCCACCTTCTGACATAAAAAAATTGTCTCTAATACATTCCAAGAACTTATTGGATAATCTGTGCCCTGCTGTGTTGTTTTCTCAGCAGATGTTTGGTTTTGATCACTGTCCTCTTTATAACAACCTTTACCTATTTGAAGACTGTTATCATGCCCTCCCTCTCTCATGCCCTCCTTAGACTAAACATGCTCAGTTCTTTCAAACTTCCCTCATAAATCATATTTTCTAACCTGAAATATACCTCTTTCTACTATCCATCTTTAATGCTCTTCGTTCACAAGAGGCAGTAATATGTCTTTTGGAGCGTCTGCAAAAAGGAGCTGATTATTGAACTTACACGGATGAGGTGAATCTGCTCATTCATTTCAATTTTACTCTTAGAATTAACTGTAGGGAAAATTACAGTGCAGTCTCTGAGCTTATTTATATTGAATAGTGTGAATAATATCTTTGGAAGGAATAGAAACAACCTTGTGTTTTTTTTTTTAACAGTGTAGTCTGATCTATCTAACTGTTAAACCCAACCAATTACCGTATATACTCGTTCATTAGCCCATTCATTTATAAGCCGACCCCCCAAGATGGTTAGGTAAAAATAGCAAAAACTGAATGACCCTTTTATAAGCCGACCCTATATTTCAGGGGTTGGCAAACTTTGGCTCCTGGCCTGCTAGGGTAAGCCGCTAGCGGGCCTGGACGTTTTGCTTACCTGGAGCGTTCACAGGCACGGAGCCCCTCAGCTCCCAGTGTCTGCGGTTTGCTGTTCCCAGCCAATGGGAGCTGTGGGAACTGGCGCGCCACTTCCTGCAGCTCCCATTGGCTGGGAATGGTGAACTGCGGCCACAGGGAGCTGAGGGGCTCTATGCCTGCAGATGCTCCAGGTAAACAAAACAACAATGTATTAGATATTCAATTCAATGATTCAATGATTCCATAGAGTTTAAAATCATCAAATTTTGGTGTAGACCCATTTATAAGCCGACCCCTGCTCTTCGATGCGTTATTTTTTTACCAGAAATATTCAGCTGATGAACAAGTATGTACGGTACTTCATCTAATCACAGGAGTCAGCCTTTTGAGACATGCTAAAGCTAAACTGCTGTGAGTGTGTCATGGAGATGACGACATTGTTCTCCTCATAAAAATAACTACAGCGAAGGAGTTCCTTGGATTTTTTTAATCTTTCAGTAGCCCTTCATATCATTGATTATGTCCCAATTCTAGGACTGGTTGGATGGGCTCTCGCTTCTCATTTAAACAGACTTTTTTCATCTTCGGGAGATCTCTGAGTAATGTGGAACAATTGTCATGAGGGGTCCTGAAAGTTATATTTGAGCAACATGTATGTGAAGCTGCTGGGGGAGATAGTGAAAAGATGTGGATTTTGAGCTGGTATATATGCTGATGATTCACAATCCCCCCCCCCCCCCCACACACACACACACACACCCTTCCGTTATACTCAGTGCCAGCTCTCTTCTTTCCTAATGCCTGGCTGAGATAGGGGCATGAATGAGAGCAAACTAGTTGATGTTCAATGCAGGCAAGGTGCTAGTAAGTAAGAGAAGTGTCAGGGAGCTTCAGCTGAAGTGATGTGTGCTCCTGTTATTGGGTATTGCCCAGTCTTTTGAATGGATTTTTTTTAATCTGGGAGGTTTGGATCTCAAATTGTCCCGGGATTCCTAGGTAGTGCTGCTAGCCAGGAGTCCATTTTTCCATCTCTTCAACCATTGTGATAGATTCTCTTGCATGCAGCCCTCTGTGACGGGTTGGTTCACAGAAACCCCCTTGGGAGCTGCCAGCTGATGTGCAAAGACCACCTCTGTTTCTATTCTCCCCTGCCAGCTACAGGTAGTTCCAGCACTCAATCTTGCTGATAGCCAGACACACCTATCTGCTTCAGACACAGACCAGAGTCTGAACCACCTATCCCAAAGCTGCAGGGTTACCTGAGAACAGCTCACAGAAGTCTGCTTGCCTTTAACACTCAGATGCCCAATTCCCAATGGGGTCTAAACCCAGATAAATCCGTTTTACCCTGTATAAGCTTTATACAGAGTAAACTCATAAATTGTTCGCCCTCTATAACACTGATAGAGAGATATGCACAGCTGTTTGCTCCCCCAGGTATTAATACATACTCTGAGTTAATTAATAAGTAGAAAGTGATTTTATTAAATACAGATAGTAGGATTTAAGTGATTTCAAGTAGTAACAGACAGAACAAAAGAAGTTACCAAGCAAAATAAAATAAAATACGCAAATCTATGTCTAATTGCACTAAATACAGATAAGATCCTCACCAGTTCCAAAATGTTCCCTTTTACAGGCTAATCTTCTTTTAGCCTGGGTCCAGCAATCACTCACACCCCCTGTAGTTTTCAGTTTCCTTCAAGTGTCCTGTGGGGGTGGAGAGGCTCCTTCTTTAGCCAGCTGAAGACAAAATGGAGGGGTCTCCCACAGGTTTAAATAGACTGTCTCTTGTGGGTGGAGACCCCCTCCTCTCCCTCTGTAGAATCCTGTCACAGAATGGAGATTCGAAAATCACATGGGCAGGTCACATGCCCATGCATGACTCAGGACTGCAGGTAGCAGCCATTACCCACATGCTGCCTTGAACGTCCTCAGGTAGACTTCTGATGTGGATTGGAATCTTCCAAGCTCTTTTGTCTGTTAAGTGCCCCCTGACTGAACACCTAATTTGCACATTCCTTTCCCAAGAAGTCATCAAATGTTCTAACTGAGGCCCCTTAGGAATCAAGCAATTACACAGCCAATGTTCATAACTTTGAACACACAAATGGTGCCTGCATACAACTAGGGTGAACATAACTAGTAGATCATAACCTTTACATAGATATGTACCTGGCACAGGCAGCACAAAACATATTCCAGTTATGTCATATTCCCACAAAGCCTTATGGGAGGTACCGTCACACCCTCACTGCATTATCTCTACCTTTATCATCTCCAGGAAGCAGAATATTCTCAACAGGGAATTCATTTTCCCCTGTTGTCTGTTGGAATCTGAGTTTTTTGACCTTCCAAGTGCAGCATAAGAAATAGCTGTATTTGCTTAGGCTTTTGTCTGAGATGGTGACTGAGAAGGGTGGTAATCTTTTTTTGGACGAAAGTAATTTTTGTTAGACGTTTGTCAGTAAGTGATATGATGTTTTTAAATTTCTATGCATACATCTAGATGCTTCTTGATATTTTCATTTTAGAAAGCCCTAAGTAAATGTGATAATGGATTATATTGGGTAAAGTTATTCTGATTAAGCTTTCTCACTTGCCAGTGATAAAGAAGTGCTGGTGGAGGATCAAGGTTTTTTAATGCTTGTTACCATATCAGTAAATCTAAAAGGTAGATTTTTACTTGCCTGCTCTTTTAAACGGACATCTTACATGATTTTTCTCTCAAATATAGGTAGAAGCTCCATTTATACCAAAGTGCAGAGGACCTGGAGATACCAGCAACTTTGATGACTATGAAGAAGAAGATATTCGTGTGTCTCTAACAGAGAAATGTGCAAAAGAATTTGCTGATTTTTAGTATGTGTAAGAGGACAAGATGACATCAGGACTTACATTGGGATCTTTGCACTCTATTAATTGATGAGGTGAAGCTGAGACAGTCATATGTCAAAACAGTTACCTAGTTACTTCATTCCACAAAGCTGACTGAGGTCTTTATTGCCATCTTCCATGTGTGCAGTTTGCACCAACCCTTATAACTAGGCACAATTAAGCAAGCACTGTTTTGCTGTATCACAGAATACTAGACCACTTTCCTACTTATCTTTGGTTTCTGTTGTTTCATTTGTTTCTGTGTAATGTTCAGTTCCCCCTTTTAAAATGAAGTAGTTTTTTACCCAAGAATGCTCCATTTTATTTTGAATAATGTATTTGTGTGAGTGAAATGGAAGGTGTTGCGGCTACTGTGATTTAGACTGAAGTGAAAGATAAGTGTTGCTTCTAGTCTGTGCCAGCCAATACTTCTTGTCTGTCTTGTATCTGAGACTACATTTGATTATATATATATATATTTTTGGTAGCTCAGACTAAATCTAGCCAACATTTTTAGCATTTTTGAAGGTAGTATTTATCGCCACATAAGTCTATGCTAAATTAACTTAAAAACATTACTACTTGGAGCCTGACCAAAATTAGCATAAATTGGACAGCTTAAGTAGGGGACAGCAGCTAGACCCCGTGTCTTGGTTTTCTACATACCTGCAGTTCTCTTCACTGCCTCCTTCCTTTGTATTCCTCAGCTGGGCAGTAGGTAAATATGCCATAACCTGACTGTGCCATGGGAAGTACGCAATCTCATTGAGCAGGAACAGTTCCACCAGGTCCCAGACCATATTTAACCACGTAAATTACCAGCATTTCAGTCGGTAGGTATTAAATGGGTTTTTAACACCATAAACCCTAAACTCTTAAAAGAAGTTTTGGTCAGTATTGTAACAGAATATGGCTAACTAAAAAAAAAGTCAATGTTGTGTCTCCTCAAGTGTTCCTAGTTTAATATCCTTTTTTTAACTTAAGGCATTGGTTTAAAAAACAAAATCAAAAAGTGCTCTGCCATTAGCTATGAGGAAACAAGTGGGTTTAGCAAATCCGAAGTAATGTGGATGCATTGCTAGATGAATATAGTTTTTTTGTTTTGTTTTGTTAGCTGTTAAAATAAAAGAGGTTATTGCCAAGTTTTTATTCTGGTATACTATATTAGTAAACTGAGGATGGAGAACTGCTATGATCATTTGATTTTTAATTACAGTGCTTCATTCATGTGTAAAAGAGACATAGTTAAAAACTGCCACAGTTGTTTTCTTAGTTACGTTGTGTCTTCATTTCTAACCTACTTCCTTTCAATGAAACAGAATGTACGATCACACAGATGTAAGAATTTGGGCTTGTATACTCTCACCAACTGACTTAAGATACTGCTGCCATGTACTAGCTTTTGGCACTTTTACACATTTATTTCAGTGTTTATTAATAATCAGTCGCTCAGCACATTATTTTTTTGCTTTTAAACTTATCCATACTATTTTTATTTGTACACTTGATTCTGGATATCTCAGTGACCTGTCTTTAAAACAGCACATCTAAACAGTTTAAAATAAACTAGGCTCATATTTTATGATCAATTTACATGCATACAAGGATGACTCGTTTTTATTAAAACTGATCTATATTGATACATAGCTATTGTATTTGTTTGAATGTCAGTGCAGATGAACCATTGACATTACATCCTTTTAATCTGTATGACACTCCTTTAAGAAAAGCCTTTGTAGACATTTTACAAACCAGTATGAGCTGTACTATCCAACATTCTGTATGTCTTTAGGTTGTCAAGCATTTTTGCACAACGTCATTAGGAGGTTGACACTGATTGCAGCCTTTGTCCACCCACATTTACATATGTACAAGAAAAGTATAAGATACTTTGCTGTAGCAAATTTTATGTAATAAAAATATATCATCACATTAATAAATTAAAGAAAAACTCTTTGTATAAAAAAATGTTAAAATCTTTTGTATTTCATTTAGACTGAGGACATGCTGTTGTATGCTAGCTGTATGCGATAAATTCTACAGTAACTTTGTTGTCATTTATGAACTTTAAAAGATTTTAATAAATGCTGGAGATCACAGTTTGATTGTTTAGTATTTTAATTTTCAGTCATTTATAACCTAGTATGGTTCAGAGATTTTCTATTCTGTGAAATACAGTGATCATTCACCCTGGGTGTACAGTAAAACAGAGGAATCTAGGGCATTGATTCTAACATGTCTATTTGATATCCAGATTAAACTCTAGATGGGCATAAATTGAAGCGGCCTCTTAATAATTCCATGATGATATGCTATTTCTGAATTGTACCAACAAGCAGTTAACTATGGGAAGTAAAATAAATTTCCAACATGGCATAATAAACATCAGTACGGAAATGAGACTTTATTTGGGGGTGTGAGGGAAGAGAAGGAGCGTAGTTTCTATGGCATTAGTGAGTACATTTGACAATGTGAATATTATGCAATCCTCTTCTTTAAACACAGCCATAAAAATATAACCACAAGACTATCATGATACTTGTGTTTAATTTCAAAAATCTCTTTTTACCATATGAAAAATTGTATATCTAAAAATAAAGGCTTGTTAATTTTACACAATTGAGGAGTTAAGTGTTGAACTATATGGTATATTAGAACTGTACTCTAGTTATATGCAATTTCATTTCCAACCTAAAGGACTGTATCTCATTAAGTATATTGCTTTTTTTATTCTCTTGTCAGTGGCATTAAAACCCTTATTTTTAAATAGTGTTGAAAATATTTTCCTTTTTTTTTTTTTTTTTTGCAAAGTATTAGATGTTAAGTGCTGCAATAGTGTGAAATATAGTAAAAATGTATATACAAAAGTGCAAATTATCTATAACACTGCATGAAATATTGTGCTGTTTCTTTTTGAACCAGAATGTTGTATATTAATTAACTGTACCACATCATATACATTGTTTCTTACAATTGAATTTACTAATAGCAGGGAAAGACTCTGAGTAATGTACTGAACATACTAGGTTGGGCCTATTAAATTCCACTCTGAAGTTAGGTGTTTTGAAGAGGATGGTTACTGGTTGAAGGCACTGCCAGAAGGCAATGAAAGTTGGATTTTTTAAAACAGAGAGAGACCAAGCTGGTCATTAAATGCAAATAATTTTCCATATTTATCATCTCACATTTATTCCTTATTTCTTTTTATTTAAAATAATTCTCTTATGAAATAATCTCTGTGATTCTTGTTGTACAGACTGTGTGCCTTATAAGCCATGAAACTATCGATAAAAGTAAAAACTGTTATGGGAACTGGCTATCATTTATCCACAGGGCATTCTGCAATTAATGTTTTAAAAGGCACTGCTGTCTGTCTGTCTACCTCGGCTCTTCTTTTCACATTGTTGTGGTCACAGAACTTGAAAAAGCTTATTTTATGCTGCTAATGGCCTATTGACTTTGGTTTTGTATTTAATTTCCTAGTATAAACACCATATTACAGTTTAAAGATTTTTGTTTGTGCTTTTTTTAGACAAATTTGTTGTAGTCTTCTAGATCAGTGGTCTCCAAACTTTCTTGATCGCACACCCCTATCAGTAAAAATTTTTTGAGCACGCACCCCCTGCCGTGCCGAAGCAAAAAAAGCGCCGCTCGGACTCCCCCACTTCGGAGACCAAAGTTCTAGATCACATGTGTCTTATGCTTCTTCTGCACTGTGTTGAATGAACACAGCCTGTCAAGCAGCAGATTAGAAGATGTCATCCTAATCTGGAAATGACTCCTATAATTTTTTACCATTTAGGAAGGGACTGTTTGCCATCAAACTTGGGACAGTCACTTTTTACTGCCGGGTTCCAAAGATTATAGAATGAGGCTATGCTTTTCAGTTGCCAAACTGAATTCCCCTTTCTCATCTCTTATTAAGGGAAACCACCTTCCATAAAAAACCGCTAAAGGATTTACAGATGGGAATCAATAGAGCTGGTCTGGCAGGGATAATATGGAAGTTCCCTTGGACAGCTGGCTCAATTGGGTCAAGGTGTGATCTAGTTTCTCAAGATAACTTTCCTCTCTGTCACTTTTTGAGGTTGAGGGTGAATGAGTAAAAATCTGTGTTGAATCTGAGAGCTACTGTGCTAACATTTACAGGGGTTCTACAGACTCCAGAAAGGCTTGTCTGCTTCAAATAAATTTGTAGATCTATTTAGGGCAATCATCCTTGCATCATCAGGACTCTGCACTCCAATCAAATTCTGTGTAAGGGTGCTAGACCGGGTGGCTACTTACACTTTCCTGTGAAGTCATGCAAATGATAACATGAATCTATTTCAATGCTCGTACAATTCAGTTATAAACATTTGTTATGCTTATATAAAAAGCACAAGATCTTTTTATAGGGGAAAAGGCAACATGCCGCATTTATTGAGAATACAGCAATTAGCATATGCTTTTCAGTCTCTCTCTCTCTCTCACACACACACACACACACACACACACACACACACAGAGTCCTGCCAGTCAATGTTATAGTTACCAGTCCAGAGTCTGGATCAATCTACTGGCCAGCGAGATTGGTCGCAGAGGGGAGCCGGGCTCTTTCGGTCGCGATCCGATGCTCCTGGAGTTGTTTGCAAGATGAAGCCTTCGTTGAAGTCTATGGATTTTGCTGTGTCCGTTTATGACCAGTTACTCCTCAGTGGGTGTTATCTTTTGATGGCCCAAAACACCTCGGGGAGGGTCAACCTGTCTGGTTTCAATTTAATCAATTATCTTGTGTTTTAAGGGTGCTTAGCCTTCAACTCAGGGTCATCAATCTGCCCCTCTTCAACCATGGATGCGTGTTGATGGTTCTCTGGCGTCTTTAAGGCCTGGTCTGCACTACGATTTTAGTTCGAATTTAGCAGCGTTATAGCGAATTAACCTTGCACCCGTCCACACAATGAGGCCATTTAATTCGATTTAAAGGGCTCTTAAAATCGGTTTCTGTACTCCTCTCCGACGAGGGGAGTAGCGCTGATATCAGTATTGCCGGTTCGAATTAGGGTTAGTGTGGACGACATTCGATGGTATTGGCCTCCGGGAGCTATCCCACAGTGCACCATTGTGACCGCTCTGGACAGCAATCTAAACTCAGATGCTCTGGCCAGGTGGACAGGAAAAGCCCCGCGAACTTTTGAATTTCATTTCCTGTTAGCCCAGCGTGGAGAGCACAGGTGACCACACAGAGCTGAACAGCACAGGTAGCCATGCAGTCCGAGAACCGAAAAAGAGCACCAGCATGGACCACACGTGAGGTACTGGATCTGATCGCTATATGGGGAGAGGATTCAGTGCTAGCAGAACTACGGTCCAAGAGACGAAATGCCAAAACTTTTGACAAGATCTCCAAGGGCATGATGGAGAGAGGCCACAATAGGGACTCATATCAGTGCCGTGTTAAAGTGAAGGAGCTCCGACAAGCCTACCAGAAAACCAAGGAGGCAAACGGACGGTCCGGGGCAGAGCCGCAGACATGCCGCTTCTACGAGGAGCTGCATGCAATTCTAGGGGGGGCCGCCACCACTACCCCACCCCTGACCGTGGATTCCGAGGAGGGGTTAATCTCATCCATGCATGAGGATTCTGCGGACGGGGAAGAGGAGGAGGAGGAGGAGGACGAGCTTGCGGAGAGCACACAGCACTCCGTTCTCCCCAACAGCCAGGATCTTTTTCGAACCCTCCCAAGGCGGTATTGCAGACCTCCTGGAAGGGACCTCTGGTGAGTGTACCTTTTTAAATATCAAACATGGTTTAAAACAAGCATTTTTTAATGATTAATTTGCCCTGGGGACTTGGGATGCATTCGCGGCCAGTACAGCTACTGGAAAAGTCTGTTAACGTGTCTGGGGATGGAGCGGAAATCCTCCAGGGACATCTCCATGAAACTCTCCTGGAGGTACTCCAAAAGCTTTTGCAGAAGGTTTCTGGGCAGGGCAGCCTTATTCCGTCCTCCATGGTAGGACACTTGACCACGCCATGCTAGCAGCAAGTAATCTGGTATCATTGCATGACAAAGCTTGGCAGCGTATGGTCCCGGTGTTTGCTGGCATTCAAGCAACATCCGTTCTTTATCTTGCTGTGTTATCCTCAGGAGAGTGATATCGTTCAGGGTAACCTGGTTGAAATACGGGAATGTAATTAAGGGGACAGAGGTGGCCCCGTTCCTACTGGGCTGTTTGCCTGTAGCTGAAAAGAAATCCTTCCCTGCAGTTAGCC